>KK121666.1:54213-102353 GCA_000611955.2 Stegodyphus mimosarum | reverse complement strand
AGGAATGCGTCTTGAAATAGTTTTCCCATCCCCCAAGTCGAAGCCAAATAAATTGTTGTTTTCGTTTATATTGTGCCACGAATGAGGGTAAATTACTTCGAAAATTCCTACCTCAAACTCTCCAATGAGATTTATACTCGACGGTAACTTTGTAATGAAAAATGGGAGATTTTACTTTCAGGAAAGTAGGGTAGAGAAGAATCGCTTACGAGTGTCATATAGAAAGACATGATTCCAACTAACAATTAAAAGTGTATTTCATAGCTTTATACCATTTACGCATCAGAGATCCAGGCGTTAAATTTTTTAGGATACCCTTCAAATTTCACAAAGTATTCTGTTTTCCCACCTACCTTCAGTTTCTTCAAGACATTTTCAACAATACCTGCTATCATTCACTTTCTGTAATTCTTGCTCATAAAATGAACCTTTAATGATTTCATTAGAAAAATTTGTGTTTAGAAATTCCTTCCCTTTATCTGTTTGTAAAAATTTTGGTTTTCCTTGAGAAAATATTTTTTCAAAGGCATTTATAATACTTTTCCTAGTTTTATTTTTCAGAGGCGTTACCCATGCATATTTCGGTAAGATATCAACACATGTTAATAAATATTTAAAACTATTATTATGCTTTGCTAAATTGCTGAGATCTACTAAGTCTGCTTGCAATTGTTGATATATATGACCAACCATTACACGATTTCTTTTAAACGTTTTTTTCACAGGTTGATGAAGCGTGTACGCGTCATTACTTTCCAGCCACTTTCCAGTTCTACTTTTTGAAACTTTCTTTTCCCCAATACGGTACAACGCATTTATTCCACCGAAACTTTCCGGTTTTCTGAGATCTTTATAAGTTTCGATAATACTATCTATAGTTTTTCTCACTTTTACAAAATGAACTCATTCACTTTCATACTACATGCATAAATGATAGAAATTTCTAGAAGCGATTGGTTATAACGTTAAGAAAAGTTAAAAGTACATATTCTTAAATAATCAATCAATATATTGTATAAATATAATTTTAATTGTCTAAGATCAACACTAATGAAACAAACTATGTGAAAATCATTACCATGACAAATAACTTAGTAAAAGGAATTTTAGCCTTTAAAACAAATAAAATAAAACATAACTGTAGATAGCAATTACAATAAAAAAAAGAAAGAAAGAATGCGCATATTTATGCAGAAATTTACTTACGTTTCCAGATTGCCCAATGTTAAATTGAATTTACGCTGGTGAAATAAATTAAGAGAATTTTCATATTTGATCTACAATCTCCAGAACTACTGAACAGATTTTAATAAAATTTGATGTGAACATAGGTTGATATAATACAAAGAAAATAAACATTAAACTGTTATAATAGACACACATGTTCATGTGTAACACTCATGGGAGTCTGAAGGTCTGAAACAGCGGTTGCAGAAGACACAAAATAAATGGGTTAATAGAGAATATGGTCCCCTCTTACTGCCATACAGGCCTCGCAGCGCGATGTCATACTGGAAATAAGGCAGTTTATTAGTGCCTGTGGCAATTGATCCCACTCATTCAGCAGCGCCGTTTTCAGTTCCTAGATGGTCCTCGAAGAGGAGTTGCGAGTTGCAATTGCCCTCCTCAGAGCGACCCAGACATGCTCTTTACGGTTGATGTTGGGAGACCTGGGCACCCAATCCATCCGGCGAATGTCCTCACTCTCGAGAAATTCGTCGACCAGAAGAGCTCGCGTTATCAGTCTGTAAAATAAACTCGGGGCCCACTGCAACCCGGAAAAGGTGAACATAGAGCTCCAAGACCTCATCCCTATGCCTCACACCAGTCCCAGAGCCTCTGTCAAAGACGTGGAGAGGCGGCCGGCCATCCAACATGATGCCTGCCCAGACCATTACAGCACCACCGCCATAATTGTTGATTTCGCGGACATTGGAAGGTAGGTAACGGATCCCTGGCTTTCTGATGAAACTACGGCGAGAATCAGTGTTTAGGCTAAAACGGGACTCGTCAGTGAACAGAACAGTCGCCTATTGCTCCGTACGCCAATCACTATGCTGTCTGCCCCATGCTAATCGGACTCTCCTGTCCGTAGACGTGAGCGAGACGCAAACAGCCGGTCTTCTGGCAAACAACCCTCTCTCATTCAGTCTTTTGGAAACAGTCACCCTTGTTTCACGGGTTTCTGTGGCTGCATACAGGTCCCGAGAGAGCCGAGAAGCTGTAACCCCTCTGTTACGCCTCTCTAAAATTGACAAACAGCAATCTTCTCTGGCCGTCGTAACTCATGGACAACCTTGCCCAGGCTTTCTCTCAATGGATCCAGTATCCTGGAATTGTTTCCATAGGTTACACGCGACGCTGGGCGTTAAATTAAACTCTCTGCATATCTGGACTTACGATTGGCCTGCCTCTAGCTCCCCACAATTCGCCATCTCATTCCATCATCTAAACGTTGGTGGTTACTCATTTTTACTGTTCCGATGTGAATTTCACCGATTGCTGCAAAATAACACCAAGAAATTCGCCGAGGGCTGCTAGCGAACGCAATTCGTCTTACCCTCCACGCGCTTATAAAGCCTATTTTAATGCTGGCTCCGCCGACACACACGTATACGCTTACGTATTTGCCGTACAAGATTTGCATTTTCATCTAGAAGCAGCGGTTTTCCTTCAGTTCAGTTCTTTTCATGCAGTTCGATAAAATATGCAAATTCTCTAATTTATTTCACCAGTGTACATAAATCAAAGAATTTCACTGGATTTAAATTGCGCACAAAAGAGTCATTCATATAAGCATAAAATTTTTCATTGCATCTTACGAAATCAGCGGCTAGATCTTGAATATTTAAAAGTGCAACAGCTTTGTCAAAGTTTTTCAGTTTTTGTTCTCCACAGGTGTGGCCAAGTTGATTATCCGCCAATTCTTCGCTTTCGCACGCATCACAAAACACCTGAATTTTATTCAATTGCCGTGACACATTTTCCTCAAGCAATTTTAGAAGAGATTTCTTTAAATTTATTTGTATTTCCGAGACGTTTTCTCCGATGTCAGTTTCTTCGCAAATCACAAATTGTTCACGCGTTGCTTTTATAAAGGGAGTTCCGAAAATCTTTTCTCGTAAACACATAGATATTTTTTCTTTATTTTCTACAAGCTCAAGGAACTGTCCAGCTGATATTTTTAATGAAGTATTGCTTAACTGTAGGTTTCCGTTTGAATTTACGAAAACATATTGGAAATTCACATCCATCACACGATCGCGAACACATATTGTTGAAACACATAGTTCTTTGTCCACCATGAGGGTTGCGCTTGGAGATCGGAATTCAAATTCATGGATTCTCTCAGAAAGTAACTCCCAGCGATACGGGGACATTGTTATTCCCGCTTTCGTAGGGATGTATTTCCCGTCCTTCACAATATAACGTCTAAGATGAATTTTCAAACGTTCACAGAATTCCGCTACACCGAGTAACAAGTTGTCAACTGGATCTTGTGCTGAAGGAAACGCTTTAGCATTAGAAGTATTAGATGTGTCTGTATCATCGATACATCGGAATTTTTCGCGACGGGGTTCACTACTGTGTGCCTAAACATCAAGTGTTCTTTTCACAGCAAAATACAGAAGTTTCTCGAAGAATTAAAATAAAACTTTAATCAAGAACAAGATCACTCTACTACAAATCAATGTTGAAATAAAGGATCGAAAGTGATTAATATATGTATATTTCAAAGCTCATTCAGAAGGTAACTAAGTATATCACGTTGATTACCATGAATACTAGTATTCAAGATAGCACGAACAATTATAATGCTAATATTAGATAAGTAAGATTACTGACCAAGAACGAGACCACACCCCTAAAAGTCAAAGTTGTGATAAGGGGTTGAAATTGTTTAATATGTACATTTCAAAGCTTGGAAAAGATAACACGTCACGTACCACATTGATTAAGGTTGTTTAGGAGAGTATGCATAATCATAATACTAATATTAAGTAAGTAAGATACTGAACAAGAACCAGATCACACCATTAGAAGTTGAGATAAAGATCTAAAACTGTTTAGTATGTACATTTCAAAGCTTGCAAAAGATAACACGTCATGCATCACATTGATTACTACCATCTAAGAGAATGCGCGTAATTATAATGCCAATATTTATTATCTTAGTCTACGGTTTGCTATAAAAGCAGCATGTAGCAATATATAGGCCATGCCAGGCACTTTATTATCAGCTGGAATAGCCTCATAGTGGGAGCAGTGGTGTTGAAAGATAGATCCGACAAAAGAAGTAAGTAATTTTATAATTCTTTATTTAATTCTCTAACTTCAGAAAGATTAATTGATTAATTCAATTAAATAATCAAAATTCTTTAATGGAATCGTATTAAGTAATTAAAATTTTTTTTATATATACCAATAGAAATAAATCTCAGGTTTATAAAATATAATTATTTCTAAATAATATAAAAGTTTCATTATCTAAAATCCTATTGAATTTTTAGAATGAACGATTAAAAAAAATTAATAATTAATGTAGCAACTTAAAATGCAGGTTTAATAAAATTTTTGTATTTGGGTAATTAATAGTTTGATGCTGAACCATGGCCATTAACGGAGGAGGAAACAGATAACCTGATGGAATTTTCTGAAGTGGCAAATTATTTTTCAAGACCGGATCTGTCTGATTTTGACGACGAAGTTAAAGAGAATGATGAAATACCTAGCAATGGAATCGTTTCTTCTTCTTTAAATCAAGCAAGGAATGGAATCGTAAGTCCCTTTTTAAACTGTTGTTGATGTTCACAGCATCTTTAATGGAGAAGTAGAATGAATGTAATTTTAGGGATGGGAAAGGATTAAAAAAAAAATACCACCTTTTTGGGTGAAAATTCTGCTTTTTCTAACTTGGTTTTAATTATGCTTAATACTGA
Organism: Stegodyphus mimosarum; assembly: GCA_000611955.2. Taxonomy (NCBI): domain Eukaryota; kingdom Metazoa; phylum Arthropoda; class Arachnida; order Araneae; family Eresidae; genus Stegodyphus; species Stegodyphus mimosarum. Next base: position 97,413 of record KK121666.1, on the reverse strand, counting down.
TTTTATAACTTCGAGAACTGTTTCTGTGCTGAATGAACTTTCTCCTTAGCATTTATATTGATTTATGTGAAAAATAGACAGTGATTAAGAATGGGAATGTAAATGGAATGCTATCATCCCATTAAGTAATTATGAAATTATAAGGAAACCAGTTAAAACAATCAGAGCTTTTATTCTTGTTTCCTAAAGTCATGTTTTTATTATGTAACAAATATAATGAGCTTGTAAGGTTTTAGTTAAACTAACAAAGTTTTATTTTAATTTAAATCTTTCTATCCCTTCTCATTTTCAACTTCCCTTTAGAAGAAGCGCGCGTTTTCAGCTTTATACTAATTTGAAGTGGAGCCAAGTTATATTTAAACCAGAGGTAGAAACCTCTCAGTGTAAGAGAGCTTTTAGTCTCAGATCACGGTCACGCTATTTGACGCTCGTCTGACTAGCTAGCGTTTAAATTCTAAGCCATAGCGTTTTACGTGATTGCTTATTAAAATAATTCCAAGTGCGTCAGTATTAGTAAATCTTGCTACGCACCATTTAGTTAGAGACCAACCTCGCGTTATAGCTCTGCGAGCAACGACTATTTAATTTCTATTTAGTTTTAGTTTTAAATTTATCTGATTGTTCATTTTAGACCCAAGTGTGGTCTTTTACTTTCTGTATCTCTCCCGAGTTGGGAAGTGGTTTGTAAATAATAGTGATTTAATAAAAGAGGATTTTAAATCCCTTTCAAGTGCAATTCTTCTACCACTGAATCACAGCATTCTACCACAGAACATAGCTGCATTCAGCTCCCTGTTCCAGATCAGGACTTTAAGCTGTCACGAAGATGTTTTCAAAGAATATGCACCGAACACTCAGTCCTGACAAGCTTTTTAATTCATTACATTTTTAAAGGATAAAATTATTAAGGTGTGTTTATGAATCAATCGGCGATTGCTTATTGATGTATATGTATTTTTATTAGAATATAATTTTTGCGTTATTATGTTTATGTGGGAACGTTTAAGTTCTGTGTTAAAAATTTCAATTGAGGTTGTCTATAAATACTAAACTAAATTTCCAGGTGCTTCTGCCCTAAATTTCTGAACTAAATTTTACTAAAACTAAATTCTCAGAACTAAATTTCCAGGTACTTTATATTATGAGAGGAACAGAAAATATTTGAAATAAAATGTTTAAAATAAATCATGCATAAAAACAAATTCAGTAAATATTAGTTTTGTTAAAAAAAGGGGGTGTAGAACATATTTTTATGATTTAGTAATTTTTTCACAAACACTTTAGAGGTTAAAATTAATAAGACTAATTTTGGAATTTTTGTTCCTTTTGTAGCGGAAATGCAAAACTTGCCAAAAATCCTTTTCGGCTCGAAAGAACATGTTGAGGTATGAGAGGCTACACTCCGAGAATGCATAACATATTAAATGCTCCCACTGTGGAAAGGGATTTTCTCGTCGGTATGCTGTTAAGCACCATGAAACAAAATACCTTAAAAGAGTTTCAACTTCAGAAACAAACACAAACTCCTTTATACAAGCTTTTCTACCCCCAGCCAAGAAATTAAAGAAAAATTTTCCTGATTGTGAGGAAGCTCTTAATTCCTTCAAACAATATATCATTTTACCCGAAGATGGATCCGATGAAGATCTCACCGTTTTTGTTTCAACTGTTCAAGATAGTGTACGCGAACGATTACGGGAATATTTAACGCTTAATAGAGGTATTAAATTTTACTACGTTGTTAGTGAGAAATTTATAAAGTTTGTAACCGGAGAAGAAATAGAAACAACTACAGCCCATTTTAGAAGTACATGTATGTTAAATATGGATGAAAACTTTGATGATAATCTCTCCGTAGCCGTAATAAAAATTATGTAGTCTTATGACGAATTCTTGGAAAGGGGAAGTGGGTGGATCTTTAGACAAAGTAAAAAGACCTCGAGTTAAAAGTAGCAAGTTATGTTCCTCTTAGTGGTTCATCATTTCTGCATTTGCCTCAGAGACTAGAAAATACAAAGTCTATTCTAAACATTGTAAATGAAGATAACAAATGTTTCCTTTGGTGTATCCTTGCTGCTCTTCATCCTCAGAAGGAGAATGCGTCAAGGGTTGGAAAATACTTAGCATGAACTGAATTGGGGCATTCTCCCTTTCCCCGTAGCAGTTGATAAAATTCCAAAGTTTGAAACATTGAACGAAATTTCAGTTAACGTTTTCGGGTGTGATAAAGAAATATTTCCGCTTCACATTACGAAGCAAAGGTATACTACTCAAGTTAATCTTTTATATATAATAGAAGGTGAAAACTCTCATTACTGTTTATTAAAAAATGTCAGCAGATTGCTCAGCAGTTTATCAAAACATAATGAGAGTTTTTATTGTAAGGTATACGCGGGAAGATAAACGCGGGAAAAGGTATACGCGGGAAGATTTACTGAAAGATCACATACAATATTGTTCAGATTTTGGTCCTCAAAAAATTAAAATGCCTGATGTGAAAAATAAGTCGTTAACTTTTGACAATTTTAAATTTCAGCTTAAAATATCGTACGTTGTATATGCTGATTTCAAATGTGTACTATCCAAAGTTAGTGGTTGCTTAAATAATACAGAAGCATCGAGTACGAATATTATTTCAAAACATGTCGCCTGAGGGTGTAGTTATCTTATCGTAGGTCCAAACGGAAGAAATATTCAATCTTCAAAAATATATCGAGGAGAAAATGCTGTCAGTAATTTTCTAGAGTTTTTATTAGCTGAAGCGGAAACAATTTCGAAAAACCTGAGAAAAGTAGAAAAAATAGATATGAGTAAGGAACAGGAACAATTTCAAAACGCTGTTAACTGTCATATTTCCGGTAAAGTTTTAGGTACGGATCGTGTAAGAGATCACGACTATCTACAAAAAACAAATAATTACAGAGGTGCAGCAAACTCTGCTTGGAATTTAAATTATAAATTAAGTTGGAAGATTCCTGTTATATTTCACAATCTTCGCGGTTATGACAGTCATTTAATAGTTCAAGAACTAGGGAAATTAAAAGGAAGACGTATTAACTGCATTGCAAATAACATGGAGAAATACATTTCTTGTTATATAGGACAGCTACAGTTTTTAGATTGCTTCCAGTTCATGCCCACATCTTTGCAGAGACTTGTTGAAAATTTGTCTCCACAAAAATTTGTAATAATACGAGAACATTTTAAAAACGATGAAATCCCGTTGCTTCTCAGAAAAGGAGTTTATCCAAATGAATATGTGGATAGCTTTAAAAAGTTTAATGAAACTCATTTACCCCCTAGGAAAGCCTTTTTCTCACATATCACCAAAGAAGAATTATCCGCGTCTGACTACCAGCATGCTCAGATGGTGTAGAAAGTGTTTAAACTTCAGAATCTCGGTGAATATCATGATTTTTATTTGAAAACGGACTGTTTACTTTTGCTGATGTTTTTTAAAATTTCCGAGAGCTATGCATGGACTTTTACAAATTAGATCCGTGTCATATGTTTACGGCACCTGGTCTAGCTTGGCAAGCTTGCCTACGTATGACACAGGTGAAGATGAAACTTTTGACAGATCCAACGATGCATTTGTTTTTGGAAAAAGGTATCAGAGATGGGATATCAATTACACCAAAGAGGTGTAATACAGCCAATAACAAATATTTAAGTGATTATGATCCTACCCTTCCAAGTAAGTACATCATGTACTTTGATGAAAATAATTTATATGGGTGGGCAATGGTTCAGCCTCTACCTTTGATGAACTTTAAATGGCCTCAGTGGGATACATTTCCGAGTGTGATCTAATTTATCCTAAAAATTTACATGATCTGCACAACGAATTTCCTCTAGCTTCTGAAAAAGTAACATTAAATGAGACATTATTTTCACCTTACTTGAAAAAAAATATGAAAGCTATAAACCAACCATTAATGGGGAGGGGGGTACAAAGCTTATACCTAATTTAAATTATAAGGAACATTATATAGTGCATTACAGAAATTTAAAACTCTATCTTAAAATAGGTTTAAAGTTAAGAAAGGTGCATAAAATTCTCATGTTTGAGCAGTCACCTTGGTTAAAACCATGCATAGAATTTAATACCAATCAAAGGAAGAACTGCAACTCTGCTTTTGAAAGAGACTTTATTTCAAGTTGATGAACAATGCTATTTATAGAAAGACTAGGGAGCACGTAAGAGCTCGTATCGATGTTAAACTTGTGAATGACGAAAAAAAAGCTAATAAATGCATCGCTTCTCCTGCATTTTAATCATTTTCCATTTTTGACAACAATTTAGTAGCTGAAAAAAAAGGCAAATCAAGACGTTAATTTTGAATCGGCCTGTATATGCTGGATTCTCAATTTTAGATATTTCTAAAACACTTATGTATCAATTTCACTATGAATCCATGAAGATGAAGTATGAAAAAAATGCCCATCTTCTTTTTACAGATATTGATTCTCTGTGTCATGAAATCTTATGTTAAGATTTCTACCATGATATGCTAAAAGATTTGCATATGTATGATACGTCTGATTAACCTACAGAGCACTCTTTACACAGCCAGGCAAATGAAAAGTTCAGCGGAAAGATGAAAGATGAACTAAACGGGAATATTGCCATTGAATTTATTGGGTTAAAGAGTAAAATGTGCTCTCTGAAAACTGAATTATTCGAAAACAAGACTGAAAAAGGAGTTTTAAAACCTGTAATTCAGAGTGTGCCTTTTCGGAAAAAAGCTGTATGAGCACAATATGATAAAACTTGAAAGTAGTAAGCATCACCTAAGCACAATTTTATTGCGAAAAGTTAGTTTATTCCCCATTAGATGATAAACGGTTTTTATTAAATGACAGGGTGAATAGTCTAGCATATGGACATTATGATATAGATCAAATTTTATATTTTATTATTTGTATATAGCTCATCTTCAGTGTCCTTTTATAATCATTTCATGTCGTCTTTATTTTATATCATTTACCAGATATTATTTTATATCATTTATCAATATCTTTTATGATACTGAATATTATTTGTATTTTAATAAATTAATTATTTGATTTAAAAGTTGTCTTTATTGTCTATATCAAACCTACTGTATATAGCAGCTTTGTAGATATTCACTCATAGGATAAATATAAGTAAGAACATAATTATCTTCCTAAAAGGTTATACTGTGTAGGAAACATTTTATTATATAGTAATATTGGTTTAAAGAAAATAAAACATGTACTTGATATATGTTTTTAAGAACTCAATATAAGTAAGTAAGTTCACAAGTAATCACATGCATATAAATGCCTAAATCTTCAAATTAAAAAATAGTACTCAATATGATTTGGATTTTAATAAAATTCTGATTTGGTTTAAAATGTATTGCCTGTATGAAACCCATTATATGTAGCAGTATTGTAGACAGTAATACCTGTTTGAGGAAAATAACTGTATTAGTCACTTAAAACACCTACTTGATATACGTTTTTAAGAACTCAATATAAATAAGCAAGTTTACACATTATCATGTAACTATTAAATGCCTAAATCACCAAACTAAAAGATACACCTAAGCATAAATCTTTTTTCTGGGACATAGCAGTTACCCTACTCACATCCATCTCCGAATAAGGCTCCCTGTCCCCATTTTCAGATAAGTCTCCCTCCCACGGCTGATCATTCCTTCTCGGGAGCTCCTTCAACTGCCGCTCCCTGAGCTCCCGATCCAGAACTCTCATTTTTCTCTACTGCCGCTGAAAACCCTAGCTACGCGTCTGCTGACGCAGCAAATCTATGGCAATGCTGTCATGAGTCGTGAAAGATGTTTTGAGTGTCACCAGCTTTTCAAGAGTGGAAAAAGAAAAATCAGCCAGACGTTTAAGAAACTCAACACTGAAAAATGTCTATGATAATGTCTCCTGTCCTTATTATTTCCTCACATGAGAGTTTCTCGCAAGACACAAAATGATCTCATTTCGATATGTACATGTCGTACTGCTTACATTTGGCTCCTGCGGACGTTCGACGGTTAAAAATTCAGCTTGAAATTTGCTGTTTTGACACCATTGCAGGGATACAGCGCGAACTGCACAAGGTACTAGCCTCTCTTCGAGATGTCGACTCACTATCCAGAAGTGACAAGCAAACAGAGCATCAACTTATCATATCAGCATCAACTATGCCAGTGTCAGTTTTGTCAGTTCTAACGATAATCAGTAGTAAACTCATCAATTGCTTAACTGATTAGAAGTGGAAGTTCACTACACTATATTCTGCATAAACTAAGCTAATTGATTTATGACTCTCTGGTATAAACTTTTTATCAAACTTAAATTGAAACGATCTCTTCTTCGAGTCTTGAAGTCTTGACACTGGAGATTTTATAATTTTTCACTCTGTGCATTTCATTACGTAATATTGTAGAGATATTAGGCTGTTTCGAAAGCAGAAGAAGGAAAAATGAGCAACGCCTTCGCCGGGAATCGAACCGCGGACCTCTCGGTTACGCGTCGAGGGTGCTGATCACTACACCACGAAGGCATGGAAAGAAGGCTGGAGAAATACCTTATATACTCCCCTTTTTAAAGGGCGACTGGGGTTTGGGGTGCCCAGTCGCCAAATCCCGGTAGTGGAGAATCATCATCCACCACCTTTTAGTTCGGGCGTCAGTTGTAGATTTATTAGGCTTTTTTCGAAGCAGGAAACTGAAGAAATGAGCAACGCCTTCGCCGGGAATCGAATCACGGACCTGTGGAATACGCGTCGAGCTTGCTGGCCACTACATCACGAAGGCATGCCAAGAAGGCGGGAGAAATACCTTATAATATGTTACGTGGTACTTAACAATGTCACTACACAAATAAAATGCAAACTTTTAAATAAGTATATATATGATTTTGAGTGGGAGACTGGATAAATTATAAAATCGCAAAGTATATTTAGAAGAACAGCCTGATAAACGATGAGATACTTATGTGCTCATAATTACTTGGAGAAACTTCAATGCGTAGTTTCACAAAAGAAATAAGGAAGGCATCTTGGACAAAAAGAATACATAAATTCATTCGTGAACATTCTTACAATCCATATTATTCTTGGGCTCCTGAGAGACCCCATAATTTTTGTACATAGCAGTTTATTAGCTTAACAATGAGCATAGCTGAGAATGTTTGCTATCAACAAGCGAAACGTGGAGAAAAGGAATTTCATAGTTCCAAGTTTCGCTGATTGCCGCGAATAACGCGTAAGAAGACGTGTTTTCCGACTATCTTGAATTTGTTGCCACTAAGGGCGTTTGAAGTAGATTAAGTGCTTGACCGAGGTCCAGGAGCACAGTATTGGAGACGGAGAGGGGCGTGATCCTTGTCATGTGTGCCGGGAAAGGATTCTCATTGGTTGGGAGAGTTCCGGTGAAGACGACTGGAAAAAGCATAATTAAATAGAATCGATGCGGAAAACGGTTAAGTAATTCATAATTAAGGTGCAGGAGATGTTCATCAATAGTAATATTAAAACTTTCATTAGTGAATCAGTAATACTGTTATGTCATAAAAAAAAGTTACAGCTCATGGTCACGTGAGCGACATACCACTTTCGCATGAAAACAGTAAGTATGTATTTCACAGTAAAATAATGGTCAAATAATAAGATAACTATGTAACTTAGTATATCTAAGGTAGCTAGTGAGTTCAGATGGCTTAAATTGTATTAAGGCACAATGCAGATTGTTATATTTAGCTGAGGCTACAAAGTTTATGATCAGAAGGGTCACGTGATGCAGCAATTGAGTTTACTGACGGTACAAACAAAATGAGCAGTCTCGATATATACCATAACTTTAAGATATAAGACGAGTAATTTTACGCGATAAATTCGGGAAGCAGTCCCAAGCATCAATAAAACACTATGTAACAATTCAGTAATTTCAATAGCAAATACACAGTGTGAGAGAGTCCGAGGTCGCGTGGATGGTCCCCCACCCAAGGGCTGGCTGATAAAAATGCTGTTCGAATAATGCATGAAATCACAGTAAAGTCATATTAAAGTAAAATAAACATTATGAAATATGTACATAGAAGCAGAGTTACGTCGGCATATCATGACTTTCACTGAGGATAAATGTCGCATGAGGACGAAGGTATTTATCTTCATTTAATGTTTAATAACGAAAAATTTAATTTGTTATTTTTAGCAGAATTATGATTAAAATTGTTTTATTTTCCCGTGCAACGCAGCGCGTGACGAATTATAAGAAAAAGCTACGCCGGAAAAGTAAAAATACAAAAGAGCGTGCATTTAACATTTAATAAATAGGTGTCTCGTAATTGTACTCTTTTGCTATCCAAAAAATCAAGAAAATACCAGCCTGTTCTCGTGCATGATTAAAAAGCTTATAAAAGCCGGATTAAAACATCTTAGCTCAGTTGTAGTTGTTTTAAGCAAACTGTTGCTGTTTACTTAGTGCTGTTATTGATTATAACGAATTCGCGGTGAGATCGAATTAGCTTTCTCTGTTTTGAATTGTTTTGAATTCTCTGTTTAACGTTTTAGTAATTCAAAATGTAACTACTGTGAGATATGTGACAGTGTACGAATATGTCTGAGGAAATATTTCAGCATTTTGTTTTATTTCTTGTGAAAAGAATAAATTTTATTAACTTTTTATCGACTTGTGCATTCAATCCATCACGAACCCGTACACACGCACAACATGTTCACAACATTTAGCATTTTCGAAAAATCGCTGGTTAGTCTTTCTGAGATGGTTTTTCATCGTATTCAAATTTAAGTCAGCGTGCAAGGTCTTGTTGCACACATAGTAATGAGCATGTGTGATAATTCTTAAAAACTTGTTTTGCACTATTTGCAGTTTTTTAATGTCAGAAGGTGAAGCTGCAGCTCAAGCTGGAGAGGCATAAGTTAAGATAGGGTGGATGGTCGAGATATAGATGAGTATTTTCTCGAGAAGATTTAATTTAGATTAGAGAATTTGCAGATGATAGGCAGAAAACAGCTGATAATTTTTAAAGCCTTAGTTCTGACGTTTTCGATATGGTGAGTCCAAGTTAGTTTATAGTTCAGGATGATGCCTAAGAGTATTTTGTCTGGGAAAGAGGAGGCACAGTTTCATTAAGTAAAAACGGATTTACCTTGGGTTTCTGATTTCGCTTTCTGCGCCGAAAAAAGAGAGGTTGCGATTTTTGCGCATTGATTTGAATTTTCCAGTAACCGCACCATTGCTCGAAGCTAGGAATGACATTCTGGAGCTTAATGATTGCATAGTTGAAATCTGCTGATTTCACCGCCAAAGCGGCATCATCCGCATAGTAGGCAAGTATTGCACTATGATCAAGATACACTCTGAGAAAGTCAGCAACATAGAATAAATACGAAATGGGGCCAATAACCGAACCTTAGAGTACACCACTTTGTATTCTTCTGGATGAAGAGAGAGCATCACCAACGTAAGTCCTGAAGGTTCTGCAGGAAATAAAGGAAAAAATGAGTATAATGAGTTCTCTGTCAAGATTAAAGTCCATGAGTTTTCCGATAAGTCTCTCATGGCAGACGCGGTCGAAAGCTTTCGCTACGTCTAGCATGAGGATTGCAATGTTTAATTTTGAGCGGCACCCAGAAACTCCGTAATCCGAACAAATTATTTTGTGGTCGAGAGTTGTTGCCTAAATCCGAACTGTTCGGGGGGAAGAAGCTTGAGAAAAGGTTTCAGTTTAGCCAGAATGATACGTTGATAAATTTTACCAAGACCTGGCAGAAGGCTAATAGATTCAAATTCATTAGGAGAGGCGTGATTTTGCTCAGTTTGGGTATCATTATAATTTTAACTTCCACTGGGTAGGAAAATAGAAGTTTGCCAGACAGGGCAAATAATACTGACAAATTTGCCTATCAAATTCTTTGAAAGAGACTTGAATGGTTCATTTGGAATTCCATGGATCCCGGGAGCTTTTTTCCTTCTAAGCTTTTTGATAATATCAGTTACTTCATTAAGAGTGGTGATAGGGCTTAATTTCTAAAATTAGAAGTCCCGGAGCCCTATGGAAGACTGTTAGAAAAGAGGAATAAAAGTAAATAAATAAATAAAATGACTATTAAAATTATTAATAATTGAAAAATTAAATAGTTAGTTGTTATCAAATTAATTATTAATTATTTAATTAATATTAATAACTAATTTTTAACAATTATTATTCAATTAATAATTATTACTTTCTTAAATAAAAATTAATAAATTGTTATTTATAAAATGATTAAATAATTAAAGTAATTAAAATTAAATAAAATGTATGGAGATAAATTAAAATTTAATAAGCGATTTTGAATTTGATTTTATTGCAAAACATAAAATTTTCGAGAAGAAATTTCTACAGAAATTGTTGTTCAGTTACATAAAAGAAGTACCGAAGCTTTGTTATTTAGGGCTCCGATGTGCTTTGGATAGAATTTTGATTTATCTCAAAAACTAAGAAGTACCGGACCCGGAATCTGGTGAGCTCCGGCGGAATTTAAACTCTGAGTGGGGAGGCTAATAGAATTTCGTGCAACTGGTAAAGTCAGCCAACCACGTGTACGTAGGGGGGTGTTAAATTCAAAGTCTTGATCAGAAGGCCAATCGTTAGGCTTGAATTGCATTTCAAGGTGTGTTGGAAATAAATCAGCTTGTCCTTGGTTAGAAGTGGCAGTTTGATTATTAAAATGAAGCTGCCGGTTGCTCGATTTTAGATTTTTGATTAACACTAGAACGCCCGCAAATTTCATCCCCCTAGAACCTCCGCCGGAGTCATTTCGACTCCAATGGGATTTATAAGGTAAGCACAAAACCGAGAATACATTATTCAATTAAAACATTTAAATTTGTAATTAGGAACAATAGATACAAATATTAGTTTAAAGAAAGGGTAACTGAATTTCCAATTGTATAAAAATGAAACAAAATGACATGCTTTTCACAAAATTCATATACTTACAATCCTTTTCAAACTAAAATTTAGGAATGCAGTTTTTGCATGTATGATCTAGTTTGCCATGACATTTTCCGCACACCATTTTACTGTATTAAATACAGATGTTAGTAGTCATATTACCGTTACAAAATTTTATTTCGCATCCTCTTTGGGGATGATCTCTCTGGTCGGTCTGCTCTGCTTACATTTCTTTTTGGTTTCTTAGTAAGGCGCATGTAGTTTTGACGCTTTTTATCAGCTAACATCTGGATGAACGTATGTCTTGTAATTAGTTTTTCAGTAATTTTTTGAAAAATAATCCAGGCATTTATAGCAGCTAAATGTAAAATATTGTAAAAAGTATGAACAGGCCATCTTCTAGAAGGTGCTTTTACAGTGAACTTTCTAGTCATCTGATCAATTACATCGACACCACACTTGGTTGCATTGCAAAACTAATTGTTTCCGGAGTTTTTATTATTACTTAATATCGACATATGGATGGAGGGTACTGAAAATCATTACACTTTTCCTTCTCTTTCCTTGATATACTGTAACAGCAGCACTTGTTTCGTCATGTTTCAGAAATTTAGATTCATACAGTGCCTGTCGGGAATCTTTCATTGACTTCGGTATTTCTCTTCTTGCTCTGCTGTCAGTTTGTTTCCAGTACCAAGCTTGTTCAATTCTTTTGCAAATCTTTAGCTAAATGAAGCGACGTAAAAAAATCAGCTGTGACATTTATACCTTTAGAATAGAAGAGGAACACGCCAATGCGACAATCAAATTCGCTGAAACAACCTTGTATTTGGCGTACATTTACTAAAAACACTCAATCGATTTCGAGGGCAGCTACAAGTCCCTCCTCATCAGGAGAACAAAATATCTAGAAAGGGAAAGCAACCTCAGTAACGGCTTTTTTATACCCTCGGGTAGAACCACGCACGAGGAGGCAACGCCATCTATACACAAAAATAGTAATCAAGAATTATGTTAATAGAATTTTAAAAGCGCTAGGAAGGACTGGATTAGACTTAAAATCACTCACTAAACATGCTAAATCTTTGTGAATATGAAAAGCCTCAAGAAAATCCAATTCACCAACGGAAGAAGCTTTTTGGATAATTTTTCCAGAACCAAATTATGATTAAATTTCCAACTATGATACGCTATTAAAGACTTGTTAATTTCTCCCTTTCGGACATAAGATTCATGTTCTTTGATACGAAACTTTAACGCTCTTTTTGTTTGGCCAATATATCTCAAGCTACACTGACACGATATACTATAAATTCCCCAAGAATTAAAGTCAGAAACGCAATCTTTTAGAGTCGAACCGTGAATTTTATTGATAGGGGAGAAACTGACCTGAAAATTGCATTTGTGGAGAATCCGTGCAACTTTATAACTAACAGAAGGATAAAATGGAAGCACGACAAGGTCATTAATATTATTTCTAACAGTGGAATGTCTTCTATGATGGGAATCTGAAAATTTTTTAACAGCTTTATCAATGATCACGGGAGAAAATCTTCCGTCAATAGCAACTGCTTTTAAATAATTAAGTTCATTGGTAAGCAAGGATTCTCTGAAACAAACTTTGAGCCCGTGAAATACATAATAGTAAAAAGGAGCCATTTTTTGCTTAACAGTGTGGCATGACTTAGCATGGGGTGGTAAACAAACTACAAAGGGTTTACGGTTCACAGTAGTGCTAAAATCAATTTCATTGCGGATTATAAGAATATCAAGGAAGGGGAGGGAATTGTTGGATTCAATTTCAAGAGTGAATTGGATGGCTGGATCAATTGAATTTATAATAGATAAAATCTCGGATAAATCATCTTTATTACCATCAAAAAGTCTGAAAGTGTCATCTACATAAAGAATCCAGAGATGAAAAGATAGTTTATCAAATAATTTTACCTCAAAATAGTGCATATATATGTCAGCAAGTCCAGGACTGAGAGGATTACCCATAGCTAATACTTCAATTTGACGATAATATTCATTTTGGAAAACAAAGTGGCTTTGACTCAGAGAGACTTTAGTAAGCGAAATCAACTCATCAATTTCAGTATGTGTGAAATGGAATTCCCTAAGCCTAGTTTTAAGACATTTTAGTGCTCCTTCGACTGGAACATTAGTAAACAGTGATTTGACATCAGATGAAACCATAATGGAACGCAGTGGAGAAATACCTTCTAGTTTATCGATGACTTCAGAAGAATTTTTTTACAGTATGAATATTGTTAGCAAGTAAAGGTGAAAATCTGGAAACTAAATATTTGGCCAAAGGATATGATGCTGTACCTATGTTGGAAACAATTGGTCGAAAAGCAATACCAGTTTTGTGGACTTTTGGGAGAGCGTTGCTAACTGTGCTAGGCTTGTTTAGGAAAGGTTTCATCAGGCTCATAACAACGTATTCAGATAGTCTTTGATCAGATGGTCATTCTTGATTTTTTCCTAGATAAGGGAAAGCATTGAGGAGGTGTGTTGTTTTTACATCAGGAGCAAGCCCACATTTTATCGGATTTTGACGGTGTAAATCGAGTAAACGGACATCGGTTTTTGCTTGGAAACAGTTGTTCGTATTTTGTTATATCCCCCTCCCCGTTTGAAGCAAGAAATGCAATTATCAATGAAGTGATTCCAAATTTTAGATACCATTCCAAATTTATCTGTTTGCAAGCATTTAGAACGTGTAGATTTCAAGTCAAATCGTAAAAATCTTAGAATTTCACAAAACCTGTGTCTTCCCATAGTTTCTGTGCGAAAATTCAGGCCTCAGGTTTTAGACCAAATGGAATGACGATATTCCTTTCGCACCACTCACACTCCGAGCTTATAGCATTACAATACAGGCAAGTAACTCGTCTACAGAAAGAGACCAAGTGTCATCCTCAAAAATGTGTCTTGCCTCTACTTCGGTACATTTCTTTATATTATTCAAAATTGTGCTGTCTCTAAATAAAAACCAAGCACTCAACATACTATTATCACTGAATACGCTATTATCACTGATGTTTCTTTTAGCATGATTTGTTGGTCCACTATCTTGCAGTATAATATTTTGTTTTGAAACTCTTCTGGGATTTTTTAAAATTTTTATATATTTTCCATTCTGTGCCATAAAGAGCAATGAAAATTTCCGTATTACCTGTCGCATATTCCGAAATTTCCTTGTTCTCACCTCCATCAGAATCTGATGAATAGTCATTTACACATTCAAAATGATCTATTTCAAAATCCTCGTCTTCAGTACCTGATAGTTCACCCCCTTCACATTCATCATCTGATAACTTACGTAAAAGATTTGCTATTTCCTCTGGCGTTAATCTTTTTTACGAGCCATTTTTTACAATATATTCAAACACACTAAGTAGCATGAACATTTGTAAAAAATATAACATAAATAGCAACTTAATAACTGCAAAAAGAGTCATCCGAGGAAATAAGCCAGCTGTATCAGCAGGTGCAAAGAACCGACTATTTTTCAACTTAGGGGTGGAAAGAGGCATGTCACAATAACTAACATACCACTCTTTCAAAAAGAATGTAAAATACAAGATCATGACCTCTAAACGGAACGAAAATGATAAAACTGAGGCTTTCTTTTCACGGAGTCGACACGACTCCGTTGGGCGTGCTAGGGATATAGGCCCATAAATATTTTAAAAGTTTAATTAAATATTTATGGTTTTCCCAAGTCATAGACATCACTAATTCATTAAAAGTCACTGAAGGAAAATAACTTAAATGAAAAATTACGAAAGCTATGGGTGTTTATTTAACGTACGGAGTCGAAAGGACTCCAACGGGCGTACTAGTGTTAAAATCCAAAAGGTCCCTTCTTGTATATTTAAATTCTGGACTTTATCGTTCTAAAGCTCTTCTCTGTGACTTTTGATAAGTTTATAAATATCCTTGTTTAATCTATTGATTTCGTGTTTGAGTACAGGATCCCAAGTGAAATGATAAGTTTTACTGAGCTTGTTTGATATCTCATCAAGTTGCAAATATTTTTGGGAAGCTTATAAAGCTTGTCGCTGGAATGAATAGCTTCACTAGCATCCGAAATAACATCCTGAATGCTTTTAGTAAGTGAGGAAACCGCTGCATCAATACTAGATGTAGTTTTTAAATCCGTAAAATTGATGGTGCTATTTTCCAGTAGGTTTTCATACAGAGCGCAGTCTGTAATTTTTCTGTTATTAGGCTGAGATGGTCTAGAGTAAGAAATGCACTTTTCGTTGCAGTAGTATTTAGAATAAGAATTTGTTTAATATGACTGGACGAGATTTCCTCGCATTGCAGGCATGATTACGTAACCGGATTAATTTTGAAAGGCGTACTTTAGAGAAAGTTATTACTAGTTTTAGAAGGAAGAGGGGAAAGTACCTAAAAAGAGGAATTAAGGGGCTATTGCTAATTTATAGTTAGATATTATTTAAGTGTATTTTATAATTAGAGATATTCTTTTATTTTACACATATACTCTCTCTCTCTATATATATATATATACACTCACGTTTGTTAAAATTGCAACACCAAGAAGGAATCGTCATAATTGAATGCAATTTAATACACAGTTGAGTGGTAGTGGTACAAATAAATGATTAAATGTTAAAAGCAAACAAACAAGAACAAGAGATCAGAATCAGTATTTTGTGTGGCCACCACGCGCCGCAATAAGTGCTGCTACACGACGTGGCATGGAGTCAAACAAAGTTTGAATGTCTGACTGAGGAAGAGCATTCCATATCGTTTGTACGCGTACCCAAAGTTCGTCTGCAGACGCAACAGGACGAGGATCACGAGCAAGACGCCGACCAATGACATCCCACACATGTTCAATTGGCGACATATCCGGGGAACACGCAGGCCAAGGAAGAAGCTGTACCTGCTGCGCTGCAAAGAAGGATTTAACAATCCGAGCAGTATGAGGGCGGGCATTGTCCTGTTGAAATACAGCGCCTGGCAAGCTTTGAAGGAAGGGAACAGCTTCGGGCTGTAGAACTTCACGGATATACCGGTTGCTGTTCAGATTGCCCACAATTCGTAGCAATTGAGATCGTCTATGATATGCTATGGCGCCCCAGACCATAACTCCGGGTGTTCGTCCACTGTGGCGTTCGATAATGCACTCCGGAAGGTGGCGTTCACCGGCATAGCGTCTGACACGAATGCGGCCATCATGGTACCACAAATTAAAGCGGGATTCGTCAGAAAACACGACATGCTGCCAATCAGCACGCCAGTCTCTATGCTGATTGGCCCATTGTAGCCGCAGGCGGCGATGGTCGTGCGTTAGGGGGATCCTGTATAAAGGAGTCCGTGCGCGCAGTCCACACTGCAGCAGACGTCTACGAATTGATGAAGCACACAATGAAACACCTGTAGCTATTGACCACAGTGCTGCCAATTGTCTAGAGGAAGCTGTACGGTCCGTCCGCGCCATGCGGACCAGGTGTCTATCATCGCGAGCTGACGTCACATTTCGGGGTCCACTCCCGGATTTCCGAGTTGTCCGACACTCGTCCGTCCACTGCTTCCAAACGCGCATCACTGTGCTGCTGTTACGCTGCACACGAGAGGCTACTGCACGATACGACAATCCAGCTTCACGAAGGCCGATGATTCTCCCTCGTTCAAACTCTGTAAGTTGTTCAAATCTCGCTCTCTTTCGTCGACGAGGCATAAGTACAGATTGAGTTAACGTTTACCACTAGCAGATAACCACCGATAACCATACACGCCTCGCTACAGCCGTCTATTTATTCGGATCCATCAGCCGTTCAGAGGGCGCTGCTCAGCATACGCATGCGCTACGGATTTGCAATTCTAATCATTTGCATATCATGCGCTACTTTGCAATTCCTGAAAATTTCAGCTCACTCGCGTAAGTCCTTCATGGTGTTGCAATTTTCACAAACGTGAGTGTATATATATGCATTTATACAATTTTCATTAATATATTTTTTTAAATCTATTCTTAAACAACATGCCATTTATGAAAATTCAGGATGCACATTTGTCACTTATTTTCTGAAAATGCATATTTGTGTTTTCTGCAAAATGCCTGTCCGCTTTTGTCGAATAAATGAAACAGGAATATTTCCGATAAGACATTCTTAACTTTCTTGTAAAAAACATGTTTATTCTGAACATGGGTATTATACTTCTTGGAGCTTTACTTTTGATTCTATTTATCCGACTGGGCTGTAGTCAGCTTAGACATGCAAAATTTCACCTAACTTGTGTCCCGAAAAAATGGGTCTTGGAAGCAATGAGTGCAATACATTTAGTTCCTTCCAAGACCCACTTTTTTATCTTCCTTTCACCAATCGACGTGACAGAATTCCTCATCACCTAATTCTTGTTGCTTCTTTACAATTTCGGGGAGGTGATGGACCCCCGAATTCAGTGAGGAAGAAGATAGGAGAATTTCTTTTTAATTCTTCATCTTTGTCTCTGAGGACAATGTAAGTTTCACCATCCTCCACGACTTTTGTGAGAGGTTCCACAAAGATTCGGCATATCCAAGGGAAGAGGAATTCATTATGGAGTGCTTTCTGAGCGACGTAAGGGGCTTCATTCAACGTGAGCCTAATCTGGTAAGGTAGATTCCGTTCTTTGGAATAGTTGTCCAATTCTTCTAGCCGAAGACACTTGTCTTGATCGGGGAAAAAGACTTGGAGAATGCTGAACGTATGAATGCTGTTCGTAGATGAGGATGCAAGAGGATGAGGATATCTTTGGCATTCCAGTATAGGAATCTAAGATCAATATACGCATGCACGTAAAGGATAGAATGGTATTCCAGTTTAAGCAGCATGGCTTCTCATAAGAAAAGCTCGCTGGCGATTCGTTTATGTAGACTCCTCAGAAAGAGGGAGAAGGGGAGAAGAGGTAAATGTGGTGGATGAAGGTCATGTGGTTTATGAAGGTCATCACGTGGAAAAATTTCTTTGAGAAAGATCAATAAAAAATAGGAGAAGGTCAATATGAGAACAAGGTTGAGGAAGGTGAACATGGTCATCACGTGAAAATATTCCTTTGAAAGGGGTAATTAAAAATAGGAAAAGGTCAATAGGAGAACAAGGTTAATGAAGGTCATCACGTGGAAAAATTCCTTTGAAAGGGGCAAATAAAAAAATAGCAAAACAAGATTGACGAATTCCAAATGGTCACGTCCCACATCACGTGGTCTTCTCGTATATATAGAGTCGAGCGGAACACATTTCTTCATTAACCTTTTCAGAGAGAGATTCACGCATTTCTGGCCATGATGATTCTTATTTTGTACAACGAGTTTATATCAGTTCGATGTTGCGTCGATGAAGGACGACTCTTCTGGAATGCAACACACATTTTACCTTTGATCCGCACTTCCAGCAAAAAAATGGGATATTTTACCAGTGTTTTTCGAAGAGCACCATTGCTTTCGGAGAGTGAAAGATCTTAAACGTTTCGATTGAGGAAAAGAGCAAGAATGTTTCGTCCTCTCCAATGAAGATATGCTTAATCTAGCGGATAAGAACCCCAAAAACAACCAGCTCCTCGCCTGGGTATATAGTGTTCTCACCCAGCCACTGGTCCGCGTCATTCCGAATCAACCTGTGTACCGGCTTCTGTATAACGGTGAAAGATTCCCTTTCGTAGCTATGTATAATCTGGGAGTTTGCAAGTTACCTTCTCATTCCAGCATGAAAAGCACAAAGGACTATTACCCCAAGCGGTATGAGAAAAGAATGTGTCAAACCGACCCGCCTGAAGAAAGGGTCGTGGAAACACAAAAAGGATCGCCTGTTTTTAAATTTACATGGAATGGTCAACTTTTGAAAATGGAAATGGAAAATTTTTCCTCCTAGAAATTTTTTGGTTAAACCTAAATTTCTTTCTTTCCTTTCTTCTTAAGAGGGTAGGGGAGAAAGAGAGAGTTCTGAGGAGGCAAAAGAAACGGGTCTGGAGGGAAACGTGTGCTTCGGGAATATCTTTTTTCCAAATTCTCTCTAAAAATTTTGTTCTTGGTGAGAGAAATATCTTGTCCGACAGAAAGTCAATCTTAGATAAAATCATTATGAATCCTTTCCCATCTATACGGAATTTTGTAAAACCCATCAGAGTCCCTTTTCTATCTATCCGAGAGTCAATCAGGGATTCAAATTTTAACCCCTCTTTCTATATATACGGGAGACCATCATAGATTATAATAGAATAAGTTCAACCTCTCTTTCCATCTGTATAAGATTTTCTAAAGTCCATTCTGGATAAGCGTAATTTAAGTTACCGTTTTCCATCTAGACGGGATCTGGATTCTTTTTATTGGAACTTTCTCACCTAAATGAAGAGCGAAACGAGGTGCGATTTATATAGATTGTAGGGATTTATACTGATTTTAAATAACCAGTTAAATTTAATTTTAAGTTACTTTCCTATAAGTATTCATTGCCCTAATTGTCAGTGCCGGAATATTTAAATTTGGTAGCTTGCTTAAGAAATGCAAATTCTGCCATTTGGAGAATAAGTTTAAATTTCGACGTTCCAGTAGAGATAGAAAGAGAGTCCTGGAAATTTCCGTGCGTGCTTATAGCAAACTTCCGCTTAGCATTTACTGCTGGTTAGACGTGGCTTAATCCCTATTATATTCTTGCCACTAGATTCATCTACGCGTTATCGGATACAGGATTATATGAGCCCTGTCTGTAATTCTACTACTTGCAAATATCTTCAATATTAAGTTTGATTCTACTGTTTTAGTTACCGCCCAAGTTCAGGCGTAGTATGTTAGCGTCAAGCTGACGCATTGTAAATAATTTAAACAGTTTAATAAAGAGCAGTTTTAACCCTTCGCCGGTGATATCACTATTTCTCAAGATTCTGCACAATAGATAGACAGTAGAACTTTACATCTGCCTCCCGAACTTCTAATTCGAATCCAATGTGAAAGAATCAGGATAGACAATCATCCTTACAAGAGACAGAAGTCCTAGACTGGATGGTGACAAGCCCATTGGATGGATTTGGCTTTTTAATACACACGATGCGAGCAGCAATTAAGCCAAATGTGGTGTTCGACGGTAAAAAATTCGTCATTTCATTCCTGGAATGGTTTGAGACGCACTTTCAATTGTATTCGGTACCCGAAAGGCAAAAAGTAGCTATCGCCTCCAGTGCCCTCCGCGGACAGGCGGAGTCTTGGTGGAAAGGGATTGGAAAATTCTTACTTCGGCAAATCGGAAGCCTTACCTACAATTTTGAAAATTTCAAAGTGGCGCTCCTAAGAGACTTCCCGACCGTGAAGGATGGTGCGAAGCTTGAAGCCGAACTATACAGCTTTTATCAACGCAAAGTTGAACACCTTATCGCATTTATCCTGCGTAAAGTCAAACTAGTGAATATGGTTCACGGAAGGAAGCCCTATAATGAAGTAACTGAAATTTTATTACCAAGATTATTACCAGCAGTACAAGATTTGGTGAAGCTGAGAAACCCACGAACTCTGCAAGAGCTCTTCGAATTAGCCGTAAAGTTTCAGAACAGACGCATAGCGGAAAATTCGAGATTTCCTGCCTAGGGTTACTATCAGCAGTTCTCCCAACAGCCGGCCACAGAAAGAAACAAATACAATGGAGGAAAACGTTTTCTTACCATGCCGTCAACAAGCAAAAATGAAAACGGTAAAGCCAAAGACCGCCAGCGCACCCAGCAAACATCAAGAAGAAAAACGAATTTAAACGAATAGAAGGGCCTGAGAAATTGAGGGTTCAGACCCCGTGTGCATCGCAAAATCCCTCCAAGTTGTATGTAAATACCGTGGTAGTCAAGAATTCCCAACTACTGGTAATCCACGTTCTTCTAAACGACGTGCCCGTAGAAGCACTCGTGGACGCCGGCGCGGAAGGAAATTTTTTAAGCCAAAAATTCTACTATAGAAATTTTCGGAGAATAAGATTGTTCAAAAATTGTAGCACTGAATTAGTTGCCGCGCTAGGGAATGTTTGCGAATGTGTCGGAAAGCTATCGCTGAACATTCAGGTAAAAAACAAAGTTTTGAAAGTTTTATTTTTTGTTGTCAAAAATTTGCAAAATAATGCAATTTTAGATACAGAGTTCCTCAGGGCGGCGAAAGCCACTATAAACTTTGCAGAAAATTCTATTTTCTTGGATATGGTGCCAAAGGTGGAGAAAGAGGTAAATGTTCCTGAAATCGAGCTCCATCATCTAAACGAAGATAAAAGAGCCAAGATGGAGAAACTCGTAAATAAATTTAATACGTTATTTTCTGAGAAGCCAGGGAATACACAAATTGTTGCCCATGCGATAGAACTAAACTCAAGCGAACCTTGTAAAGCAAAACCTTATCTTTATGATAAGGAAAAAGAGGCAATAATAGAAACCACATAAAACAAATATTAAGGGATAAAATAATTATTCCCATCAATAGTGAATATGCTAGCCCAGTTGTGCTATGCAGAAAAGAAATAGCTTACCCCCTTCGGATCCAAAAGCTTACCGTTTTGCGATTGACTACCGAAAACTTAACAGCACGACGATATTCCCTGTTTACACTTTACCCTTAATAGAAGAAATAATACGGAAAATTAGGTCTATAAAATATATAACTACTCTTGATGTTACTTCAGGCTACTTTTAAATAGCCATGAAACCTGAAGATGTCAATGAAACAGAGTTTATTACAAAATCGGGTATTTATGCATTTTTACGCATGCCGTTTGGGCTTTGCGGGCCCCGTCAACTTTTCAACGCGCTATGGACATAATTTTACGTCCCGTTCTAGAAAAATACACTCTCATTTATCTCGATGACATTATCATAACTACTGACACTATTGAACAACACGTGAAAGACCTCCACGAAATTTTTTCATTATTAAAAGAAGCAGGTTTAACTATTAATGTCGCAAAATGTGAATTCGCAACTAAGGAATTGCGATATTTAGGATACAAAATTTCAGCTAAAGGCATCAAAACGGAAGATTCTAAAATTAAAGCAATTAAAAATTATTCTCCTCCAAATACTGCGAAAAACTTTCATCCTTTATTGGCATGTGCTCATATTACCGTTCGTTTATCCAAAATTTTGCCCATATTGTTGAACCTCTATTAGTGTTAAACTGAAAGAAATCCAAATTTGCACGGACAGCGGAGGCAAACACCGCTTTTGAAAAATTGAAAACAGCTCTAAATAATGGCCCAGTGTTAAAATTCACGGAAGGGGACAAGAACTTGGAGATCGCGGCGGATGCTTCAAATTACGCCGTGGGTGCGGTTTTAACTCAAAAAGGGACCCCTTGGCATATATTAACAAAACCCGAAATCAGACTCAAAAGAACTACACAGCGACAGAAAGGGAAACGTTAGCAGCGTTAATGGCAACTCAGAAGTTTAGGGTTTACTTCGGAAAAGCCCCAGTTACAATCTACTCTGATCATGCGGCCGTAAGCAGATTATATGCTGGAAAGAATTTAACTCCCAGATTAATTAGATGGTCCTTAATGTTACAAGAATACAACTTAATAATTAAGCATACTCCTGGCAAGGAAAATACAGTGGCCGACGCCTTGTCAAGAATTAAATTGTATGAAAATGGGAATCAATGAAATGTGCTATGTTAACTTCTGAAGTTTTAGATTCCCGAGAGACAATTATAGCTGAATTGCCGAAGGATCCAGTATTCGGTGATATTTATGCTTATTTAAAGGATCCAAATAATTTAAACATGTACACAGTCCAGTCACATTAATGTGACCACCACGTACTTTCCATGTCAGAGTTAAATAACCAATCACAGAAGGCAGGTGGCAGCACAGTGCAGTTGAGCGTATATAAAGGGTGTGTGAGGGCTTCGGAAAACATTTCAGTCGTTGGCGTAATGCAGAAACGAAGCGATTTATCCGACTTCCAAAAGGGCATGATCATTGGCTTTCGGGCCAAGGGTGGAAGCATTTCCGAAACGGCTGAGTTTGTGAACTGTTCGCGTGCCGCCGTGGTAAAAGTGTACCGTGCATGGCAAAATGGGACTGTCCAAAATCAGCGACGTGGCAAATGTGGTGCACCACGGGCCATAGATGACAGAGGCGAACGACGGTTGCGGAGATGCGTTCGGGCAGATAGACGGGCTACCGTTGAGCAACTGACCACCAAAATGAACCAAGGGGCTACCAAAAGTGTCTCCCAAAGTACTATTCAGCGAACATTGCTGCGTCTGGGCCTCCGAAGCAGACGCCTGGTTCGTGCACCTATGCTGACTGCTGTTCATCGACGGCGAAGGCTAGAATTTGCACGCCAGTACAGCAGCTGGACGTCCACTGAGTGGCGACAGGTTGCGTTTTCGGATGAATCGCGTTTTATGCTCCATCGGACAGATGGACGTTGGCGTATAAGGCGTGAAACCTCTGAAAGGAACCACCCTGCAACCATTGCCGGAACGGTCCAAGCTGGAGGCGGGAGCATTATGGTCTGGGGAATGTTTTCCTGGCATTCTCTAGGTTCACTGATCATTGTGGAAGGCACAATGGATCAATACAAGTACGCATCTGTCCTTGCGGACCATGTTCACCCCTACATGCGCATTGTTTTTCCTCAGGATGATGGCATCTTCCAGCAGGACAATGTGAGGTGCCATACAGCTGCCAGTGTACGTGCGTGGTTCGAAGAGCACCAGGATGAGTTTACCGTCCTCCCCTGGCCAGCAAACTCACCTGACTTAAACCCAATCGAGCATCTGTGGGACCACTCGATCGAGTTGTTCGCGCCATGGATCCTAAAGCCGCGTAATCTAGCGCAGCTGGCCACGGCATTAGAGTCGGCATGGCTCAACATCCCAGAGAACACCTTCAGGGACCTATGTGACTCTCTTCCTGCATGTCTCGCAGCAGTCCGCTCTGCGAAAGGTGGTTATTCTGGCTTTTGACAGATGGTCACATTAATGTGACTGGACCGTGTAGATTATGCTGCAATAAGAAATAGAGCCCAAAATTACGAGATCATGGATAATCTGTTACTCTATACAAAATGAACAAATGAAAACCATGAATTGAAACCAACCATCCCGGCCACATTACGGTTGACTATTTTGCAGGATCTTCATGATAGCCCCACAGGAGGTCATTTACGGATAAGGGAAACGGTGCGTAGAGTACGCGAGCTGGTGTATTTTCCGCAACTACAGAAGATATTAACAGCGTATGTCAGGTCCTGTAAATTATGTCAGTTAATTAACGACGTTAATTATAGCCCAGCCGGGTGTCTAAATAGTATTCGCGCGACTTTTCCTAACGAGATCCTTGGAATATACCTTCTTGGCCCTTTTCCCCAAGGCGAGTTAAATAAAAACCGATAACTTTTGGTGATTGCAGACCATTTTTCTAAGTGGGTAGCAATAATTCCTTTAAAGCCAGCGTCAGCTGAAATAATTGCAGATGCGTTCTTTCCTAAGTATATTTTAAAATACGGTGCACCGTTAAAAGTAATAAGGGATAATGATAGGCAATTTGTTAGTCAAGTTTTTGAGAATCTGTGTAAAGGACATGACATACGGCTTATGAAAATGGTCCCGTACAGACCAAAAGCAAATATCGCGGAAAGAGTTAATAAAAACATTGTTAAAATTATTAGAAGTTACGCTAAAAATTATCATAAACGCTGGGATGGCTGCGTTGATGAACTAGCCTATGCTTTAAGAACTGCCAAGCATAATACAACGGGTAAACCCCCCTGAATTATTTCTGAATAGGAAGATGTTGACTCCTTTAGAGAAACTTTTTTTGTTCAAGAGCGAGAGCCAGAATTTAAACAGGCAAATATTTAGAAACTGACAGATGAAGCTTTGAAAAATTCCGACGCAGCGAGAAAGCAGCAGAAATTCTGTTATGATAGGCAACGCCGCGATTCGGATTTTAAAGTGGGGGATAAGGTATTGAAAAGAAAATTCACTTTGTCTAGTGCACCTGAAAACGTCGTATCAAAATTCGCCCATAAATTTGAAGGGCCTTATGTAAAACAGCAGATCGTTGGGGCTATAATTTACTTAAAAACAGATTCGGGAGAAAGAATAAAGGCTAGTCCGAATCAATTGAAGAAATATTATGAACGTAAAGATTTCGATGTCTTACATGGTTTCTTCCAGGCTTTCGAATCAGAAGAGGCGACTTTCCCAGGGGCAATTTTGATCGCACCACAACTTCCACCACCCGCGAAAAAGCAAAGAACCAAAGAAACTACAAGTTCCCAAACCAACAGAAGAATTCCGGGGAAAAGAATCCCTCAACGCGTGGAAATCCAACGAAGGAAAAAATTGAAGGGTGAAAGAAACGTCCCGGTTAGAAACAAGCATCGCCGTGTCATGACAAGGTCTCAGTATACATCAAGGAAGTGACTCACAGAAAGATCACTACAAAGAAGACCACCCGTCGATAAAAGGAAGAAGAGGCCTGCCGAAGTTGAAGGCACAGGGCAAAGATCGAAACCACCTAGAGTTTACAGGCAAGCGTCTTCGAATACCGATGTACAAAGAACTAGTTTGGCGGACAGTAAAAGGAAAAGACAAGATATACCGCCAGTACGTCCTAAAAGACCACTCATCAGGGGTCAAAAAAGGAAAAGTCAATTCCCAAAAGTCCAGAAGAAAGAAATGAAAAAGAAAGTATCATTGATGAACCAGTTAGCTTGGACAGAATTCTTCAAAAAACGAATGGCTGAATTCCAAGCTTAAAAAAACAGAGATAAGTGAATTTTTCTATAAATCGTTTCTGTTATGTAAAGTTGCATGAAAATATTTTAAATACGAAGTTACATGACAAAAGCTACTGCCTTGATTGAGGAATAAAATTATTTCAACTTTATTTAGTGAAAGCACAAAGTATGGTGTATTATAGAATTGTTATGTTATGTAAAGAACTAGTAGTTCAGTTTTCTTTGTCGAAAGACTATTTATGTTAACGCGCCAAAAGATATGGCCTGATACAAGCAGCTTCCTATTAGTACTTGCTAATGAAAATTTATTTTAAGTTCGCACTTTTGGCAAAGAAAAGTATTCATTCAAGGAAAATTTTCATTTTATTCTCTAGGTCTTAAAAGTATTTCTTTGTAAAATGTTGAAATATCTGTTGTGTTAAAAAAAATGATACTTTTAATGAAAGTTTAAATCTCAAAAGAGCAGATATAGTATGTATTTAGTGCTAAAACTTCAAGAAAAGTTAATGCATTTAAAGTTTAATGTAGTCAATTGAGTGCGATCAAAAGAAATTTTAGTTAAATCAAATCATGCGATTTTGAGGAAAGCTTGCATGCGTTTAAGATGGATGTAGAATTATTTGGTATGCATGTGTTTTCTAGGGCTCTCCACCGACACTTAAGTTAATTTTCATGTTTATTAGTTCATGGAGAACTTAGAAATGAATTTAGGGTGTGTCTAGGAAGGTTGTTATGTGATAACAGTCGATGTGCGCTTAGGTGGAGATTTTGTCCACTATAACGTAGTACACTTACGTCTGCACACCACGCATTGTGGAAAGCCAAAAGGGGAATAAAGTTTAAAATTTAAACCTGAATGTGAATTGAATAATTGTGGCATGAAAAACCGTAATGTTCGGGACAGATGAGAAAGCTACGCTAAATGCAAAAAGGTTAGAACTTAATAAAAGCCTGCATTGTGAATTTAAAATGTTATTTAGAATCATGCATTCATAAGTGTTCCTTTCAGATTACTGGAACGAGTTGACTGAAGCCGAATTGAAAGATGAGAACAGATGTCCAGCAGAACTATGATGATGATAAAATTTTCTTCTGGTATAAATTTTAGTATTTTGAATGTAAACGGGGCTTAGATCTTGCTAGTTGTATAATTTATCAGTTTGTAACAGGTCTTTAAGGACCTTTATCCAAGTCTGTTAAATTCTGGCATGGACAAATGTAGGGATTTATATTTATTTTAAATAACCAGTTAAATTTAATTTTAAGTTATTTTCCTATAAGCATTCATTCCCCTAATTGTTAGTGCCGGAATATTTAAATTTGGTAGCGCACGTGAGAAATGCAAATTCTAACAGTGGGAGAATAAGTTAAATATCGACGTTCCAGTAGAGAAAGAGAGAGAGAGAGTCCGGGAACTTTTCGTGCGTGCTTATACGCTAACTTCGGCTCAGCAGTTACTGCTGATTAGACGTTGCTTAATCGCTATTATCTTGCTGCCACTAGATTCATCTACGCGCTGTAGGATACAGGATTGTATGAGCCCTGTAGTGCAATTCTACTACTTGTAAATATCTTCAATTTTAAGTTTGATTCTACTGTTTCACTTGCCGCCCATGTTGAGGCGTAGTATGGCTGCGTCAAGTTCAGGCATTGTAAATAATTTAAAGAGTTTAATAAAGGGCAGTTTTAACCCTTCTCCGGTGCTATCACTATTTCCCAAGATTCTACACAACAGACAGACAGAACTTTACAAGATGACTATAAGTTCATTCTTGACAAATTTGTAACAACTCATCGACTGCGAAAAATATTTCTTAGAGAAAATATCTGAATCAGAAATAAAAAAAAGCTTATCTTATTTTAATGATGTCTTTAAGACGTCATTAAATTAACTTTATGATTTTGAACATATTGGTCGACAACAACATGTTTTCACATGTTTAGGTCAAGGTCATAAAGTTGATTTTATAATGTCTAAAGACATCATAAAAGTAACAAAAAGTTTTCTTTAGATATGTGTTTCAGATTCTCTGAGAAATTTTTCCGAGTCGGAAAGACTACTTTTTCAAAAAATGAATTTATCTCTCTATAAGTATTTCTCGTTTCATATATTTTTCAAATCATAAAATGCTGTTTTTGGGGAACTATCGTATAGATTCCTGACTCATTCTTTGTTGAAGATGATTCTGTTTTACTCTTTCCTGTTTTAAGAGGAGTTTTATTTATGAGAATTTTTTTAATATACTCTAATCCCAAGAATAAGATTTCTCTTCTACTTTTTTAAAATTATAAGGTCTTATAATCTATTCTTATGGTGTGAATTAAAAAATTATGTTATGTATACATGGTATAAAAAAAGGAATTTATTTTTAAAATTTTATATTTCTTTTATTAAACATTATTGAATACATTCAAAGAATTTTTAAAAAAATTTGTTACACAACATGGATTATGCAATTAATGACATTCCAATATTTTGACAACGATCATCCCAAGATTCTGTCTAAGTGGACAGTTCATTATTCCAAGACTCTGTCCTATGATCACTGGAACTATCAGAAAATATCTTTGTGGGGTTCTGTGGATAGT
Organism: Stegodyphus mimosarum; assembly: GCA_000611955.2. Classification (NCBI taxonomy): domain Eukaryota; kingdom Metazoa; phylum Arthropoda; class Arachnida; order Araneae; family Eresidae; genus Stegodyphus; species Stegodyphus mimosarum. Next base: position 69,136 of record KK121666.1, on the reverse strand, counting down.
TCTTCATCCCAACACTCTGTCGTATAATCACTGGAAGCATTAGAAGAAACCTTTGGAGGTTCGATGGACAGTTCGTCATGCCAAACGTCTGTCATATTCTGAGTGGGATCATCAAAAGATACAATTGGCTGTTCGCTGGAGAGTTCGTCATCCCAATATTCTGTCATATTCTCAGTGGGCGCATCAGAAGATACCTTTAGGTCAGCCCAACATCCTTCTGGATCATATTTGGGCACATCTGCAGGTATTTCACTCCAATCATCCACTTTTGAAGGACTACTGGAAGAAGGAGAAGAACTGGAAGAATTACGGAAAATGGCTCATCTGGGTTTTCTATGGGTTGGGAACACGTTAGATTGCTCTATGACTTGATCACTACGTCAAAATGTTCCAGGGAAGGATCAGCTGCTAATTGATCCAAGGCTCTATCAAAAGCTTGTGCAGCTGTCTCTTCCTCCTCCCCCTCCGCATTGCTATACCCGCCTGGATGGATCTTTTGGATAAGGAAAACTTCTTCTATAGTTTGCCACCGATAGTTGCGCACTTTGTCTTCATCGCAATGGAAGGATTTTCTCATCTGCTGGTGTTTATCACACTTTCTCCGATACCTCCAAATGATTCCGCCTGGCACATAAATCTCCACCACGGGCTTATCTTCTAATATTTTGGCAAAAAATTAACTTTCTCACATCGCACAACGTAAATTGAGGAGAAGGTGTGGGTTAAAGATTTGAGAGTGGGAGCTAGATGATTGTAGGGAATATGGCCCTCATTCCAACGAAGACCGTGTCGGTTTCGGGTCGACCAGGTGTTGGTCTTTTGGTTTTTAGAGCTGAGTTGATTAGAAGGTTGAAGATGTCCGAACGTCAAAGATCCCACCGTCAAAAGATCTCTCGTCGCATACCCGATTTCCTTCAAGATGTAAGTATATTCGCCCTTCTTGCGGTTATAAAACTGGAAACCCTCTAAATCGAGCACGATAAAGTTATCAGCAGTAGACTCCATTGAATGTTTTTGTCCCACAAATAGGAAAGGAAGATCTGAAAGAAACAAAAAAATAAAAGGGTTTTACTTTAAAAGAGAGGATTTAACGTTAAAGTTCTTTAAAGAACGCCTTACTTATAATATAGAAGCATTTTTTTTAATCTCTCAATAGAAATGGAAATAACTTACCAGCTCAGTTCAAGTCATCTTGTCTTCTGAAGAAAGCTCGCGGAGGACACGCTCTTTTATACTCACGGGACAACTATCTTTATCGTGTGCGCATCAAAATGTAAGGGTCATTTCAGCCTTTAAAAAGGATAATGATGACTTGAATAACACGTCAACATATTCATAAAATATGTTTATGATATGAGTCTAGAGAAAGGAAAAGGCTTGTGAAATGAAAGAACGCTTTCTATTTACCCCCTATTAAAAAAACAAAAGGCCTTGTTTAGACTTGGTGAAAGTGACCTTAGGAAGCTAATCTTTGGACTTTTTCAAAATAACTCATATGATTTGTTTATAATGATCTCGTAAAGGTCATCTCGGAAAGCTAATCGTGCCGGACCATTTCAAAATAACTCGTGTGAGAGTCGTGAGAAAGTTATCGTTTGACTTGTTTATAATGATCTCGTAAGGGTCACCTTGGAAAGCTAATCTTGTCACAATAACTTAAGTGGGGGTCGTGAGAAGATTACCATATGATGTGTTTGTGATAATCTTGTAAAGGTCACCTTGGAAAGCTAATTTTGTAAAAATAACTTATGGGGGGTGAGAAGGTTATCACATGACTTGTTTATAATGAGAGATATAAAAGAACATGTTCATTTCGCTTTCTCTTATTCGAGATCTTTTCTTCTAGCCATGCGTTACTATATAACCTTTTGGGATGGTGATGGATTTGACGTCTACATTTTCAATGACCTCATTTACTTCAATGCTCTGTCTCTAGCCATCCTGACAAGGAACTATGGTCAATGTTTATAGAAGGAAATGATCGACCTCCTCAAATTCCGTCATCACAAACTCCTGATGTGGAAGGATCTTTCGCTAGACCATCCAGACGATCGAAGTATATGGTTCGACCTATCCTAAGCCATATACGCCATGCAGAAATTGGGAACGAAGGCTTATCATATTATCCTACAGTACTTGCATTCTCCGATGGAAGAGGTCGGCCAAGATATAGATGGACTGACTCTACCTAAAATCAGCTCTAAGCAGTCCGACAAAAATATCTTTATCAAAGATATGGTGGAACTGTCTATGTATCACATCTTGAGAGATTCGGGATGGGCCTAGGAGGTGGAAAGAAAAAACAATCGGTCGGGAGGGAAACGGGTGTATGGCGAAAAAAGAATAAATCTTTTCTCCATGATGTCTATTGAATATATTGTTTTGGAAAAATGGGACTACCGATTCGAACCAACATTTCTCTTCAAACATGATTGTGTATATTTATGACACTTTTGGAAACATGTGACCAACTTTTCTCTTCAAACATGATAACTACTGAATATACTGTTTTGGATAAAATGTGCCAACATTTTCTCTTCAAACATGATTGTGTATAATATTTTGGAAAAATGGGACCAACATTTCTCTTCAAAAAGATGACTTCTTTGGAAAAATGGAGTTATGATAACCGATCCAACGTTTCTCTTTAGACATGTGTTTCTTTTCAAAAATGCGGACCGAATTTATGATAACCAATCTATAGTTTAGACATGAATTTATAATTCTTTTCTGAAAAAATGTGGTTCTTAGAGCATATAAGATCATCTTCATCAGGCTTCCCAGGAATGGAACTTTAAGAGTCCTTCAGTCAAAAATGATTCACTTGAAACCCTCTCCACTTTCCAAAACATAGGAAAACACAAAACGTATCTTTTTTCCGTAAGTGAACAAGGAAAGTTATTTTTTTTTTTGGAGTTGGTTGGAAAAACATTTTTTAGAATTTGAGAATACTTATCTGAGAGCATGGAGTAAAAAAAAAAAGAACTTTTTGTTAATTTTATAATGTCTAAAACATTATAAAATTATTGTGTACAGACATTATAAATTTAATTATCATTTTTTAAGTTTTTACTGCTTATTTTCCTTTGTTGGTTATTGTAATTGTATTGGGTTGGTTTCTAAGTTTGTACTGGGTTGGCTATTGTAATTTTATTGGGTTGGTTGTTAAGTCTGTACTGGGTTGGCTATTGAATTTGTATTGGGTTGGCTATTGGAATTGTATTAGGTTGGTTTTTAAGTTTGTTCTGATTTGGCCATTGGATTTGCTTTGGGTTGGCTATTGGAACTCTATTGGGTTGGTTATTGGGTATATGTTTCGTTTGGCAATTGTCATGTCATAAATTTCTTTTTATAATAATTCTTCGGGATTCAAATCCCTTTGGACGTAATCTAAAATCTGAATCCTTTCAGATTTTTTTTCTTTTTTTTTTTTTAATATATGTTTCAGATTTTTCTCTGAGATAGTTTTTCCAGTCGGTTTCACTTTAAAACTTTCACTTTCGAAATCAATTACCTATCTATATAAACAGTTGGAGTTTCCGTTCAGATCAGCGCATGCATTTGAAGATCTTGGATAGCAGGTAGGAATTGGTTTTTCCCTTTCATTGATAGATATATTGTTTCTTTTGGAACGAGTAAGATGTTTCCCAAATCTGTATTCTTCAAAACTTTGAATTCTTTTTGATCTTTCAGACATGATTGTTTTGAAAAAATGTTGTGTTTCCACATGATGTTATGATTCTTTTGGGGGACCAACTTTATGTCCTTTCAAACATTCAGTGAACCACTGTTTTTTTAAAAAAACTTATTTCACAGCCAATTTTATTCAAGAGACGAAATGGTAATAGGGTAGCGAAAGTGTTCTTCGACACCGTTCCCCACCCCTCCTTCAAAACGTTTCTTCAGAAAAGACAAACTACTGGTGATTGCAGCGCCCTCTATAAATTATGCGACAAAAAGTGGACCATTTTTAGGAAAAGCGGTAATACGAGTTTCACCTCCTTCATTATACTCCGTGGTTGCACCCTACTCTTTATCTTGTCGAAGGCTTACTGTTGCCACACTGGCGAAAAGAAAAATGCATGCGAGAAGTTTCACGGATGGTGCTTCATTAAAGCGAGTAATGTTGTCACACGTCTTACGAGCTGTATCCTATTGTTTGTTCTCTTTTTCTGAACAATAGCTTCAGATCAAGATTATGAATTCTTTCGGTAAATAGGGGATAGTTGTGCTGCATAAATATGAATTTTTGTATGGTTTGTTTTACCTAAAATAATAAAAATGGCTTCACATTCTAGTCACATTTCTAAAGTAAAATTTTGCATGTTTTGAAATTCAGGTTATGTCTGTCTCTTTTACGTTCATTATAGAGACTGATTTCTTTTACAGACTAATTTTTTTCACTTTTAAAAATAATTAAATCTCACGTTTCGCTTTTTTCTTCATAAGCAGAAAGATTTAAATTCTGGTGCAAAACTGAAAGATTCGAAATTTGAGTTGGTAAACAATTGCCATGTGAATTATTCATAAAAACTATGGAAAAAAGTACTCTGTTATTGTTATGAGCATTAACAATACAGTTGAATGAAAGTAATATATAATTGAATTAGCTTAAAATATATGGAAGCTGATATATTTAACGGATTTATATCAGAGGCTGGAAGTCCTCACCTAGGACGGAATGTTGTTATACATTCATGTAATGAACAAGAAAGTAGTAGCTCACCATTTTTTCCCCAGATTAATCAGGGAAGAACAAGTGATAAGCGTGCAGAAAGAATTAGTAACGATATTTATCGGGAGAAGTATCGGAAATTAAAGAATGTGGCGAAAGGTTTTGTGTTCGTAAGTGAAAAATCCCATTAGAAAATGTTTTTTCTAAATTGATTTTAATGTTGTTTGTTTATTTATGGTTTATAATTTAGTGTGGAATGTATGGGAATTAACTGTAATATTTTAAAATCCCCTCTGTCTGTTAGCTGTCCTAAGTTGGATATATTACGTAATTTTGAGCGGATTCAAGCCTAAAGTAAATTTATAAAAGTGTGTTGTAAGAAGGCCTAGATAAGACTACTCTGTGTTTCATGTTTTTATATGTACTGCAGGTATATGCTTCCTACCACAGGGAAACATCGGCTGACAAATTTAATTCGTTCTTGAAGGTCATTTATCATCCAGAATGTTCGCAGACCAAAATGATTTTTTGCTGGTACAAATTCATGTAAAACTAATTCATATTTTTTTTTTTTTTTTTTTTTTTTTTTTTTTCCCGCAACCATAGATGATCGCTTATTTAAAATTTTAAAATTTACTGCAGTACTCTCTGCACCAATTTAGAAAATAAAATCAAAGAAAATCATCATTAAATATGGGGGGGGGAAGAATAAACAAATCAGATAAAGTAAAAAAAGAATGATTTAATTGTACCATTTTATGAAGGAGAGTGAATGGCATGAGTGGAAAATGAAGAGATAAGGAAGAAGTGTTATTTTCTGGATAAGAAGTCCTCTTCCATGAAAACAGCAGATAGCTGTATTTCTGGAGCATCTTTAATTGCATTTTTTCCCTTGACACCTCTATACTCTGCCTGTGATTCACTGGGTGTCTATTTTACTCAAAATTTGTCATATGTGATTTGTTGTTGTGTATGTTATAAAATGTTTTGGATATGAGACTTGGATTACTATTGAAAATGCTTATATGCTGTAGCTCACTACTGCTATACAGGTTGATATCATTATTTGAAAATTTTCACTGTATCTCTGTTTACACAAGTTTCATGGATCGATTTTACCTCATTCATTCTTCCTTGGAAGACATTTCCTTCACTGTAAGCTTTAGTTGCAGTTTCTGAAAGCATTTGAGTTCTTTCTTGCTGAGTTCAATTTATCACTCTAGTTACTTTTCATGTCTTTATTCCATGTCTATGATTTTGCGTAGAGACACCATATTATCAATAACAAAAAAAGTCAGCTGTCAGAGTCCTTAAAATTATTGCCTGCAGAACAACCGAGTTATAATTTCCTCTAGGCTGAATTCTCTTGCTGCCAGGCTTTGTTAGTGAATGTTAAGCAATGGAATATATGAAAATGTTTGTAGAAGTTCTTAAGTATTAATTCATCATCAGATTATTACTTCAAACTATCTTTAAAAATCATTTGTTGCTGACTTGAGTTTTTTTGCAATTTGAGACACCATTCTTCATCCCTAGTATTTCTTGTTCTGGTTATTTGTTTTTAGTGAGAGACATTCATGATCTAAGATTTCACTGTGGTATCAGTGGGATGATTTTAATAGGATCTTTATGTTCTGCATTTAAATTTTTTCAGTTAAAAAAATAGTTGAATGTTCTTGCTGTTTGTAATGTTGTTATGTGTTTATGCACAGTGTTTATTTTTAGTTCTTTGTGATTATTTTGTAAGTATAGCTTTAATTTTTAAAATCATTTTCTTTGCTTAATATGGTAGTTTACTGTTCAGATTTATGAGATGAACTCTGAAGTTTGAAATCATGAATGTACTTTAACAGTTTGCTATGTTTAGAGTTGTATTTTAAGTTTAATTTTAGTTGTAATTTCTGTTGGAGTCTCAGTTTTTGGAAATTCCTCTCTCCTTCTGAGGAAAAGGCTGAAAAATGTTAAATGTAGGTGTTATGTAAATGGAACAAAATCAGTACAAATGTTTCCTTTTTTATATTTGTTAAGTGTAAGTTATTAGTTTATAAATTAATAGACATATAAATAATAATTTATTGAATGGGTAGTTTTCTGTTATGCACGTACTGCATGTTTTGGCAGGTTTGTAATTGTCAGTGTGCAACTAAATGTGTTAAATTAAAGGCACAGCCATGTACAAATGGTTTGGTTCCCAGTTGGTGCTATCATTGGGTCTCAACGTGTGTTTGGCTTCTCTTTTACAGGTGCCAAAATGTGTGGCAGGTGCATAATGGAAAAGTACCATTGAACCATTGAATATTATAAAATTTCAGTTTATAAATGCATTTATAGTGTAATATATTAAAGTTTCCAGTTTTAAAATTCTTTTGAATGCAACAATTAAGTATATAATAATGATAAAAAACTTGAAGCGTGATGATTTTCAGATCCACAATAAGTTGAGGAAATAGAGCAATAAAAGTTGTAAACCATTGCTTTAAATCAACAATTCTCGGGGTACGCAAGAGAAAAATAGGTGGTACACAAAAAAACAAAATATTTTTAACTATTAAATTCAAAAATCTCATGAAGGAAAAGAAATAGTTTAATAGAAATTTTTTGTGATATAACTGAAGATTTCAAAAATAACACACTTATCAACTTTAGGCTGAACTGAAAAAAATAATTTAAAGGCATTTCAAATAAAGCTATTAAATTTTTATTTCTTTTTTGCACAACCTATTTGTGCCAACAAGGATTTTTTTCCATCTTATAGTTTGGGGAATACAGATTAAAATTAAAAGTGGATCGTAATTTACATGTAAACTAAGTGAAATATAACCAGACATAAAGAAACTGATCTCTCTTAAACAGGATCAAATTTCACAATAAATTTTAGAATTAAAGTATTATAACTTAAATTTTGATAATTAAAATGCTAACCAATTTTTAATCTAATATTTTTTATGTGTGCATATTTAATACAAGTAGCCAACAGGTTGCACAAATGGCAAAATATATTTTTTAAAACTATTTCTATTGAAAAATTGAAAAAGAATCATTGTAAAATATAGTGGTGGTACTAAAGTTTTTCAATTTCTGTTTAGATGGTTTGCGTTAGTCAAAAGGTCGAGAACCACTGCTTTAAATAAAGAGGAAAGCTTGTGTTGTAAGGTGTTTTCTTTCTCCTTATTACATACCTTCATAGTGTAAATGCTAGCAACTCTGGCTGGCAATCAGGAATTCAAATCCTGGTTAGGGCATCGCTCAGAAGAATTTCAAATAGCCCTTTAGTGGTGTCCAAACTAAAATATGCTGGATGATAATTCATCAGCATCAGTATCTGGCATTGGATCTCTGTCTCCCATCCCCTTTTAATGAAGAGCAAAAATGTAGGGTATTTTCTTGGTATCATTGGAAGCATATGTATGAAATTGCTTCCCATGAATTTTTACTTTTCCTCCTATGTAAAATTTAATGACTCTTTCTATTCATGATTATTATTTTGTTTCAATGACATAATTATTATTTTAATTCATGTCTGTTCTAACTTATGGTTTTACGGTAGCCTAGTAACCATAGTGCTGAATTAAATGTATCAGTAATTTTGATGTTAAGGATTTATATAGCTTATAAAACACAGAAAAATTACCCTACTATACATTTATGCAGAGTAGAAAACACACACACGTAAAAAAAAAAAAAAAGTTCTTGGTTGCTGTATGTAACTGGTAAAAACATTGATCTTTTCTATTTGGGAAAAATATTAGGCTTGTTTTTATGCAAGAATATTGCAGATTAGTTTAACAGTAGTCATTTAATGCCAGAATTAACCCTACTGATATCTCAAAATAGCAACTCATATAATTTTGATGCCTGTAATAACAGTTTTTAACTGCTTTTATAATCCGTGTTTATGTAATTATTTTTTATTTTAATTAAACTAAGTTTCTATAGCATTTGTATAAAATCTGTTTATTTATGCTATATAAAATTCATGATACTATGAAGTTTATGGCTAACTGTAATTATATGAATAAGTATGACCCTATTGATAATAAAATAAAGCACTGAAATTTTATATATAACTGAATAAATATAAAGTAAAAAATAGTTCAAAACCTAATCCAATTTATAAAATCTTTTATTGTAATAATAAATAAATAAAATAAAATAGAGAATGTATTTAAAATTTATCCCATATTCAATTTGGAATAAACTACATGCAAAAACAAGGGAAAAGGATCTAAGAAATACCATGGCTAACTTCAATTTTTGCTGTTTTTTTACTTTACTTCTTTCGCTGGACCAACTGCTAGATGTAAAGCGCTGCCAGACCACAACGAAGGACGTAAATTTCATTTTTTATTTTGCCATTTTTTGATCCCTATTTCTTGCAGTTTGCCACTGTACTTTTATTTTTATTTTTATTTTTATTGGAGGGAAGTTTTATTTCGAATTGAATATGGGATGAATTTTAAATGCACTTTTTTATTTTGCATATATATAACAATACATTTCACGTCTTTGTGAATTTGGGTATAAATTTCTTACTTTTTTCTCTATATATATTATTTGCAATTTATAAAATAGTAAGTTACTAAAACAGTAATGTTAAGTTACTATTAGATTACTGTACATGAAAGAATATTAGACTTTTGTCACAAAACTAAACTTGAAATTTTAAGAAAATTTAACCTAAAATTTACATACATACATAAAATTTTAAGGAATTTTTTATGCTGTTTGTGACTTTAAAAGGAGAAGATAAACGTTCACACTCAGCACAGCTAAAGATAGTCAAGATAAATATACAAATGATTTATTTCTCTTATGATGATTGTAGATATTTTGTCATTTTTAATCCAAAGGGGCTTTGTCCCTGAAGGACTATTGTTTTCGTTTTGCGATTTGGCGTTGATTCGCTATGAATGGCTGTATCACTTTTCAAATTGCTGGCACCAAATTTTATCACTCTGTATTATATTTAAAGAAATTAAATAATGAAGAATCTGCATAAATGTATATATATTTCTCCAAATGTGATGAAACACCTATACCTAGAGCCATCCAATTTTGAATAACATACATCTCCACCTGAATATGCACATCTGGAAGCTCAAATTTGGAATTTAATTTATTACCTATTTTATATTTTGTAAAATTTTATTGAATTTTTGATGAACTAACTCAATGATTTAAAAGCGAGCAATGGCAACACTCTATGGGGAAAAATATTTTTTTTTTTTTTATCTACAGTGCACGGAACTGTGTATTAGAAATTCTAAAGATTCTAGAAAGAATAATTCTAAAGATTGTATTAGAAATTCTAAAGATATGCTCATTTTTAAATTATTTTGCAATTTTCCTGTTGAACTGAATTTTTTGGTTTAAGTGCGAAGAACATATTTAATATAATAAATAAATGTAACGTAAAAAAAATTAAAAAAAAAAAAAAAAAACCCTTGGATGTAATTTAAAATTTTAAATCTTTCAAATTTTTTTTTATATACTTTATTCCTTATTAATCTCCATTATAATCATTGGCATATTTATGAAGTTTAAGAATTTTCATCTTAAATATTTGTTTGTTTAAAAAAATAAGTAATTTGGAGATCTCAATGCAGTTGCATCTTGCATTTTCCCATACACCATCTTTTGGGAATAATAGTATTTTTTATGTAATGTATAAAAATAATCTAAGGTTTCATATATACTACTTCATTTAATGAAATGAAATTTATTGTTGTGTAATTTACTGTAATATGATTTTAAATATTTTGTCATGTTTCTAGTAAGTTGTGAATTATAAGACATCATAGATATGACCTGATTGTTTATCATTAAATTCCTTTATTGAGTTTTCAATCATTAAATAATTATCTTCATGCTTTTTTTAGGAAAATGCCTCTTTGTGTGATGAAGTTGCTCGTTTGCAGGAGAAAATTGTAAGAGCAAAGGAAGAGAGGCGGTAAGAATAGATTTTCTAAATAATTTTTAATACTTGCAAACTAGGAGGGGAATCATATGGTCATTTTCTTGTTTACTGTAACATATGATGCTTCTAGTGTGTTCATATTTAAAAATGTCATAAATTGTTTTCAATATGATAGTTTTTTTATTTTGATGTTATATGATACAGATCTATTTATAGCTATAAAATTTTATTAAATAAAAAATTAAATTATTAAATCCTATGATTTAAGGAAAATGAGCAAATGATTTACAAAAGTGCTATTTATAATCATTAATTAAAAAATAAAGGAACATTTATGTTGCTTTTAGTTTCAATTTTCAAGAAATAAAATTCTTCAAAAAAGTGTCAGTGGTTTGTAGACATGCTAACGTATTACTTTATCAAATGACAATAGCAGTAATTTATTACAAGAAAGAAATGCTTGTAAGGCAACTCAGTTGTAATAAATATTTATTACAACTGACTTGTCTTCTAATTTACATTTTTTTTAATATGTATGTAGTAATACTTTCTTGAAAATAAACATCTACGAAACTGCTTGGTAAGACAACACTTTTAATTACATTTAAAGTGTATTAACATTTTTGCAAATAAGTTAGCATAAACTGAATTCATTTCTGCGATATACTTTTTTTTTTTTTTTTTAAATTTTCGTCTTCATACAAAAATATATAATTTACTTCTTCAATTTTCTTCTCTCTGTATTAGTCCTAGCAATTAATTATTCCATGGTGTTAGAAATTCAGCTCATGTTGGCGTATAGTTGTGACCTTCGTGACTTCCTTCTTTGACTATGTCGTAAGTGTTCTATCCTTTAGTTATGCTGTACGGTCCAAGATATTTTGGTTTTAATTTCAGATGCAGACCAAACTGTGTTCTTTTTATATCTACCAAATCTTCGACTTTGTAAGGTCTTGGTTCTCTTCTTCTTAAATTGTATGTGTTCTTATTTTCTTCTTGAAGTTTAAATAGCTGTCGCTTTGCATTTTTTCCAAGTTTATCTCTTTTAGCTTTAAAACTCACTTGAAATTCAGCTTTGACCATTTCAGTCAACTGAACAGTACCTTTAGCATTCATCTTTGTCCCAAAGAGCAATTCAAAGGGTGTGGTATCTGTACTTGGCTATTGTAGTTCATTTGTGTGTTTGTACCACTGACCTAGATTTTCTAAAGGTAACTTTGAAAGAACTGATATGATAGTCTGATTGATATGTTCAACTTTACCGTTGGCTCTAGGTAGGCTTGTAGTAATCAAATGATGCGTAATGTTCTCTTTGAAACAATAATCGGCAAATTCGCTGGAGGTGAATGCTGTACCTCTATCCCAGGTTATTTGAGAAGGACTGCTAAATACAGCCTTTTGTATCTCCAACTTCGCTATGGCTTCAGCAGATGTTGTGGACTAAAGATAAATCCATACAAATTTAGTAAATGTATCAATAATCACTAAAATGTACTTACAATCTTTATGTATACTCTCCAAATGTCCGAGGTGATCTAAATATGTTTTTAATGGCACATCTTGTTTCTGCAATGATGTAAGAGACCTTCTTTCTTTCCTCTCTTATAATTCACAAGAATACAATGAATGCAATTTGCTATGATATTTTATACTTTCTGTCTTAATTTAGGGATAAAATAATACTGTTGTTTAAACTAATACCGTTTTTTCAGTATGTTTTACTCCTGAATGTGCTTTCTCATGACCACTTCTTATTATTTCTGTGTGCATACTTTCAGGCACAAACAGGAATTCTTTACCATCAACAAATTTGAACAAAATTCCATTTCTGTTGCAGTAATCTTCATAACTAGAAATTTAAGTACTTCTTCAATCACTTTTATTTTGTTATTCTTACTTGTCCGATTTCAACTTTGGTAAGATGTTATCTACTGAAACTCAAAAAATATTATTGGGAGATCTACTTAGGATGTCAACATGAGTCATACTAGTACCAGAGGGATGCTCAGTCTCATAATTAAATTCTTGTAGTAATAAAGCCCAACGAGCAATACGTGTTGGTAAGTCATGTTTTGACATAGTCTTTTCAAATGCAGAACAGTCAGTGACAATTTTAAAAGGCATTCCCAGTAGGTACATACACATGGAATTTTAATGCTTCTATGATTGAAAGAACTTCAAGTTCATAACTAGAGTATTTCTCTTCAGCATCTGTGATCTTTTTACTCATGAAATAGGTAGGGTGGAAACTATTATCGTTTGGAGACCTCTGCATTAAAATTGCTCCATATCCCTCTAAGCTGGCGTCAGTGTGCAATTTAGTCTTATTACTGGGGCTATAGTTTCCTATGACAGGCTTTTCAGCTAATAATGACTTTAACCAATTGAAAGAATTTTTTTTCTCCTCGTCAAATTGAATCTTACGATTTTTTTTCAAGAGAACACTCAAAGGCTTACCATTAATGGAATATTTTGGAATAAACTTCCTGAAATAACAGGTGAGTCCAACAAAACTTTGAATTTGTTTCAAATTAGTCAGTTCTGGAAAATTAAGGATTGGGTTCATAAAAATTTTACTTTCTTCAATAACATGACCCAAGAATTCGATTCACTTGTTCAAAAAATGAGATTTCTTGAAATTAACTCTAGTCCGTATTCACTAGCAAGCTATAAGACCCGTTCGATTGCTTCTTAAAGGGAGGATGACAAGATTATTACATCATGCATGTATGGCAAAACAATACCATCATTAATTAAATGTTGAAAAATGATGTTGATGTACCTATGCTATACAGCTGGAAAATTGCATAGTCCAAAAGGAACCTTGAGAAATTGATGTCGACCTTCATGTATTACAAATGATGTTTACTTCCTATTATCTCTGTTTACTGCAACATGGAAAAAAACCTATTTTTAACTCAGTCGTACTAAACACATGTGATTCCTGCAACCGATCTAGAGTATCTTCAATTAATGGAAGTGGAAACCTGTCCTTTACTATTATTTTATTCAGTCTCCTATAATAAATGCATAAACAAGGTGTTCCATCTTTCTTTTTAATGATTACAACTGAGCTACATTATTCTAGGTTCTACTATTCCTTGTGTTAACCATTCAGCTACTTGAGCTTCAAACAGTTCTTTTTTCTGAAAATGGCAATCTACGAGGCTGATGAAATATAGGTTCATTATTTTTTCTATGTTCATTGTTTTAGTTTTGCATCTCGAAACTAAATGTTGCACCTTATCTCTGAAAATATTTGGAACATCAGATTCAGTATTTATTTTGGTTTCATCACAAGTTAAATCAACTGGAAGAATAAATGAGAAGTATTTATTTCTTTTATGCATTGAGATCTATTTCTAATCATAACTCCATTTTTATTTATAAGGGTTTCACCCTGCATTAACACATAAGTCCTATATGATGACATCACAAGACATAACATCATTTTTCACTGCACAAATGTCAGTATTACACTTAAAAGTCATCAGTTTGAATAGTTTCTTTAAAACAGTGTAATGATTCTACTCGGCATTTTCCAAACCCAATCAAAGTAGAATTCAAAGGATGTAATTCTTCAACATTTAATATATCAAAAAGAAATTTTTTAAGCACTGTCGTTTGACTCCCAGTATCTATTAATGATTTTACCATTAAATTACCAATCTTTATCATTTTGTTCAATATTAACATTCATTTGTTCAACATTAAGTCGCTATTTCTGTTTTCGAATTTGATTTAGAACATTCCGAAACTTTATGACCAAAAGCTTCAGTTAAAACATTTAATTCCCTTATCTTTATGAATACAGTTTTTAGAAATATGATTTTTCAAAGCACAATTAAGACAAATTTTATTGTTACAACTTTCAGTATATTTCATATCAGATTTACCATCATTCTTCAATTTACTTTTATTCACATTTTCGATTTTTGAATTAGTTTTATCATTAAAATCATGTTTTGTTTCCATTCTATTGAAAGCACCTTTACTTTGCACAAAATTGCTTTTCATTACTTCGTGCACTTTGAGTTTTTCTTTAAATTTGATTAATTTTTTACATCCGTACAGTATGATTTTGTTTTCGGCCTATCATTTATTCCTTTTAAAATATAATGTATTAAGTCAGTGTCTCATCTATTTTCCCAAAATTACATAATTTTTTCATTTTTAAGAAATATTCTTGAGCTGATTCAGTATTTTTCATTTTCCTTTGGCTTAATAGCTCATGTAAATTAGCAGAATTTATTTCAAAAGAGAATTTGTCAATTAAGGTTTCTTTTAATTTTGGCCACAAATTGAGTTCCGGTTCTGTTCGAACAAATAAT
>KK121666.1:35374-46828 GCA_000611955.2 Stegodyphus mimosarum | reverse complement strand
AAAAAAAGAAAAAAAAGAAAAATCTGTTATATTTAGCTGGTACTGCAAATTAAAAAATATTTTAATAATATTGTTTCCTTTTTTTAAATAGCATGAACTGAGTTCCAAGTACAGTCATAAGGAAATTTTTATCAACAAGATGTTTGTATAATCTTTTCAGGAGGTAACATTAAAATTTTTTAATACATTGTGCAAAAAAGAATTCTTTATCCATGTACTTTGAAGTTTAAAATCATATTTCAGATTAGCTGTTATGTCAGTTGAGTGCAGCTACAAAAATTTGTGTTACTGAGTTAATTCTTGGTCAGAAAAAACTAAAATGCTACCAGTTGATACAGTCTGTGTTGGCAGCAGGAGGTTTTAAAAAAAAAAAAAAAAAAAAAAAAAAAAAAAACTCAGTAAAACTTGTGGTTTTTCTGAAATGAAAATGTGAAGTATTAGGAATATATGATGACTTAAAATCAGATGGAAATTGATTTAATTTACATGATTTGGTTTATTTTGCATTAATGTTGCAAGAATAGGTTTTTGTATTTTTCTGTTAAAGCCATATCATTCATTTTTGGTTCTATATTGGTATCTCTTATGTTTCTTTTCCCATCCTTCTGTTCAATGCTAGACAAAATGGAATGATCAGGCTATAAGCAGCAATAAGGAAACATTCTATAGTTTCACGAAATCCACTAAAATCACATTATGGGAGAAGGGCATAATATTTAGTATTATTTTTTATTACTGTTGTAATAAATTAACATTATATTTTTCTTTTATGTATAAGCTTTCATTGATTTCTATAGTTTTGAAATGTTTATTGATTTTAAAATTAAGGTAAGATAACAAATTAGCACATACTTCTTTAATTATTCCAATATAAACTGTTATATTGTGATTCATTTGATCCAAGCTTTGGTTCACAAAGGCTAATAAATGCTGATTCCTGATACCATAGGCAAATAAATCAGCATTAATGAAAATAATATGGGGTCCAATAAACCATGTTTCTGTTTGAAAACCTTTTTCTTCTCAGGAGAAACAAGAAACAAAGTATTCAGAGCTGTTTCAGCTCATAGTCATATTTTAATTTCATGTGTTGATTATTTGAACATAACCTTTCTTTGTGAAGAATATATCTTTATTGAAGAAACAGTGTAGCTGTTTGTCCACTACAGTTGAAAAAATAATGAAATATGTTTACGTAAGCAATTTTTATGAATACAGTTACTGTCAGGAAAAAAGTCAAACTAAGCTTCCAATACCTGGCACTGAGGAAATATGCCCCCTCCCGAAAGAAAAATGCACCAGGTGGTATAGTTTCAACAAAAATATATTTAATTTTTTCTTCCTTAATCTTATGATAGTTATGCTTCTAAATGATTGTAGGGTCCTCTTTGATTTATAAGTATTGTGTAGGTCTATCTTGCATTATATAATATATATATATTATATATAATATAAAAATGTATGTTAATTGGAATTTTAGCTATTATTTGCAGTTTTCTATTGGCTCTCTATTTTAGTTTAATGTTTCTGCTTTTTGTCCTTGGGGTGATGACTGCCTGTTATACATTGCTATGGTCTGTTTCATTTTGGAATTAATTGCTGTCATGTGATTCTTGCATGGTATTCATGACTCGGTTTTTTTCATGGTGCTTCGGCCAATAATGATTTTAAATTTTGGAACTAAAACTTAATGTAGACTAGTAAGGACAAATCTGAACCTAAACTGAATTATTCATAACTAAACATTCATACTGGGCACACTACATTCTCTTTCTGTCACTTTCACCCCATTAATCTGTTTTCTGTCTGCTGCTGTGATTTTTTTTCTGTTCCATTGAAATTAATTGTTATGGAAACACAGAAAAGGCTCAAATGGAATCCAGAACAGGCATGCAGATTGTGCCCATTATAATGTGTAATTCATATTAAGAATGTATTGTTCTAGAACAGTGATCTTCAAACTGGGTTCTATGAATCAAAATAAAAATTCGAAACAAAAATTATAAAGCACTCAAATTATTTGATTAGTATTTATTAACTAATATACTTTTAATTATCTTTGAAAAGTAATCAGAAACTTCATCTGTGGGCTGCTGACATTCTAAACGAAGTAAGCATATCTCTTTAAGGACTGAATGTACATATCATGACAGTTACAGAAGAAATAATGTACTGATTTTAAAACTTAACATGTGGTCAGAGTATCAAAGAGGATGACGTGCAATGTTTTTCAAAACTAAACAGTTTTCTACTAGAAAATAAATTGAAATTAGATGACAATGTTAAAAAAATTATATATTATTAATTATGTATTGGGAATCCTTACAAGTACTACAATAAATCACAAGATTTTCCTGTGAAGGAAAGAGAACAACTTATCAACATACCAATAGATTTGGAGTTAAAATATAAATTTAAGCAAGAGCAGCTCCTACATTTTTGGTTGCAGGTTCATGCAGAAATTTCTCACAGAGCTTTAAACATTTTAATGCCATTTGGAAGAACATATTTAAGTGAAAAATCTTTCTCAGTGTATATGACAACAAAAACAAAGTATAAAAACAATTAAATTGCAGAATGGGAAATGAGACTGTAGATAACATACCTGGCACTGAGAGTTAGACTATGATTATTTGTGCAAAATATGCAAGCACACCTTTGTCACTAAATATAATGCAAGGGTAGGTGGCACCTAGAGCATGAGTTTATGCTATTAATGAATAAATTGCATTAATTTTGTGTTAAAAAATTTTAATAAAATATACAATGCTTATTTTTAATTGTCTTTCCATAAAGTACTTATAACATATTCATCTATTTTAAATATTATTTTTAATACATTTTTCTAACAGTAGGATGGGAATTCTCTGAAACAACCTTATAGGTTTAAGGGTTCCTGAGTTGATAAAGTTTGAAGACTCTGCTCTAGAATATAGAAATATTAAATCAGCCATGATTGTAACTACTTGTTTGTGTGTTTGTATGACTTAACCATCCAAATTATTTCACACACACACACGCATCCCTCCACATAAAATATAAAATGTGAAACAAAATTATTAAACTTAATTGAAATAAAGTGGCAATTGATCTTCATATTTATAAATTTTAATTAAATGCAGTCCCCAACACACATAAAATATAAAATATGAAAAAATATTAAATTTAATTGGAATAAAGTGGCAATAGATCTTCAGATTCATAAATTCTAATTAAACACATCCCTACTTCAAAGAATACACTGTGCTGCGTTACTGTGCCACATGTTATGTCACTCCTTCCCTGCAATTTCTCTGCACTGTGATATCTGTACTCCAGTCACTGCCCAGGATTAACAGAATGACTTTCTGGCTGTAAATCGAACCAAAATGAATACGTGTTGCTTTTTCTTGCTAGCTGTTGCCTGAGTAAACCACATCTTTTGCTTTACCTTCTTTCTTCATGGTCTAAAATGTAAACTATATATATCAAAATTGTGGGGCATGTTTACCACCCCTAGAATTGTATCAGTTTGAACCAGAAGTATATTTCTGAATTATTGTTCCTGTAAAAAATAAAAATGATGTTTTAACCAGCAAGCCAGTTGTGATTTTCACATCAGCTCTAAGAAACAGTCTGCTCGGTCATAACTCAAGCACGATTTTTGTTTCATCTTCTCCCACAAAACCATGATGTGGTTTTGGGGTGTGTGTGTGTGATAATTAAATAAATAAATAAAGAATTAAATAAACCAATTAAATTAAGAAAAATAATGGAAAATATTGAAAAACACTGCGCCATAGGCAGCATTATCCAAAGAGGATTTTTTTGTAATAATACAATTCATCAACAATGATTATCAAAACTCAGTTTGACAATTTAAAAAAAAAAAAAAACTTTCTCCTCTATCCCCCCCCTTTTTTATATGTGATATGACAAAATGCACAATATATATATCAATAAAATTTGTACAAGAAAAAAAGATAATAAATCAAACTAATATTTACTATTGCCCAGACCATGCTTGCCAGACCTTTTAAGTGCTTGAATTTTTATGCAAGTAATATTTGTATTAAAAAAATTGTTTTTGTAAAATTATTTTTTTAAAAGATGGGCTAACATACATCATCTAATCTGAAAAGTATTAGGCACATCTATATATCTTAAATAATTCTTAATTTAAATAACTGGTTGTGAAGGCATGCACCTAATAAGCACCTTTTCACTGTATCTCCACTGCTTTCTCTCTCTGTATTTATATATACACTCGTGTGCAAAATTAAATCAATTTTCCCATTATGTTAATTAATGCACAGATTTTAATGAAGTTTGGTATGAATATACATTTATAACTGGGAAAGAGGTGTACCATCCGGAAGTCATTTTATGATGCATGATTATCAGTGAAGTTCACAGTACAGGGATGTCCAAAATCCAGGTTGTGATTCTGAACTGAAAGTGAGTCTAATGTGTAGTTATGGTCCTCTCTCACAGCAAGACGGCATATTGGATGGACAGGAGGCAGTTGAGAAGTCCCTGTGGCAGTCAATCCACTCCTGCAGCATGGCATTTTTCAACTCTGGGATGCTTCTCAGGAATGCATGGCGAGATGAAATCGCACTCTAAAGAATGTCCTAGACATGCTGTATAGGATTAAGGTCAGGAGATCTGGATGACCAATCCATGCAGTGAATATCCTTGCTTTCTATTTCTAGATAATTGTTCACCAGCTGAGCCCTATGTAGATGAGCACTGTCATCCATTAACAGGAACCCAGGACCAACTGCACCTCTGAAAAGTCAAACACATGGCTCTAAGATCTCCTCTCTATATCCCGTAGTAGTTAGGGAGTTTGTCACATGCAGGGGTATACATTCATTCAAAATGAATCCTGGCCAAACCGTTACACCTCCACCATCATGATAATCCTTTTCCCTGATGAGGGAGGGATGTTATCATATCCAGCATCTCTACAAATACAGGTATACCAAGAATCAGAGTTCAAGCTGAATTTCAACTAAGCTGTAAAAAGTGCATTGCTCCACTGAAGTTTGGTCTAAATGCACTATCTTGTGTGCTGCAGTCAGTGAGACACAAAGAACAGGTTTCTGGTATGTAGCTCTATCCTGAGAAGTTTTTGGGAAACTGTAGACCATGAAACTCAGGTTTCAGTGACAGCATAAGTTCATCCGAGAGCTGTGAAGCTGTAGCAATCTTGTGTCACATGCATAAAGTGCCAAGTAATGATCCTCAGTTTAAGATCTTGGTTGACCTTGTCAGGTCTTCTCGATTTGGATTCCTTGTGTCATGAAACAGTTTCCAAATATTGCAGATGATACTGAGTATTACTTTGAGCTCTGTAGCCATCAGCAATTGTGATTGGCTTACCTCCAATCTGCTGGCAATTCTCCATGTCATTCCATCATGTGTATGTTAATTCTGGCACCTTGTGAAATTTACCCAACTTTTGCGAGAAACACGGGGAATATCGTCATGAGCATGACATGAGCAATAATTACATGAGCACATAGATCGCTGAAAATCCATTATGTGCTTATATCCTCTCCACAATAACAGCTTCACAAATACATGCATGTAAGCTTATGTATTCGGCTATGAATGTTTTCATAATTCTTCAGTGGCATAATTAGCACCTTGTTTTCAATACGTTTCATAAAAATAGGTATAATTTTCAGATTCTTTTAATTTTAAATCTCAATGTATGTAATAGGTAGTGTAATATATATAAATACTGTGTGACCCAAAAATATTAGAAAAAAGTAAAAATTCAATAATTTGAAAAGTATTGCTATTAGCATATTGTGACTTTTACAGACATGCACAGAAAGGCATAGAAATATTTTAACACTGAAAAATTTTATTAATAGAAAACAAACAAAAGCTTGCAGAACAGGTAAGTGATTCATAATGTAACATTCATGCAAAATGGAGCACCTCCACAATGTTGTCCAGCACCTTCTGTTAAAAAAAAAAAATGATGATGACTGTGTCTTCAGTCCTTCTTTCCCACATGAATGACCACCACCTTACACCTCACAATTTTTTGGATTTGGAGCTACTTGAAGTCGCTAGTGTTCAGAAGTCAACCCATGTTATTCAATATACACTGCTTATCATAAATTAAGGAAAACTCCCTCAAAAATAAGCCAAATCATGTAAAATTTGAATATGTTGCCAAGTATGAGTAGCTGAGTAAAACTGCAATATGCAAATTAGTGTTGCTGCACTTGGAATACATCATCTGCAAGGAGCATAAAAGTCCATGTTTGAGGGCAAGCCCACATATTTCACTATGATAGTGACATCAGAAATCTGAGATAGCCAATTCGTAACAATGATCTCCAGGCATCATTTGCCTGCAGAACTACGATGGAGAGCCATTAGGACACTAGCAGCAGGACAAAGTCAAACAGAAGTGGCCAGATGGGTAAATGTGAGCCTTTCTGTGGTTCATAGACTTTTGAGCAATTTCAAACCAAAGATTCGGCATCTTGTAAGTTCAGCTAAAGACGGCCAACTGTTACGACGAGTGCCACTGACCTATATTTGACATTATGTGCACGTAGGAATAGAACCAGTACTACGACTCTTCTTAGATCCTCCCTTGCTACAGCCACTGGAAGGTTGGTGTCAACGTCAACTGTGTATAGAAGGCTTCACGAAGGTGGTCTGTGTGCAAGGCGACCAGCCATTTGCATGCCGCTCACGTCATGCCATAGGAGGGACCATTTGCAGTGGGCACGACAACATGTCCACTGGACTCCTGATCAATGGAGGGCTGTTCTCTTTACGGATGAGTCCAGGTTTAGTCTAGAAAGTGATAGTAGGCATTATTTGATATGGAGAGAACCTGGAACCCATTATCATCCATCAAACATCAGTGAAAGAGATGCATACATAAGAGGCAGTGTCTGTGTTTGGTATGGCATCTCGTTGAGTGGATGCACAGACCTCCATGTCTTTCCCAGGGGAACCGTGAATGCTCAGGTTTATAGAGATGACATCCTTGATGCTTATGTGCGCCCATATGCCGGGGCAATAGGTGATGCTTTCCTGTTACAGGACGACAACGCGAGACCACACAGGGCTTGCATCATAGATCATTATCTTCAATTGGAAACAATTATGTGCATAGAGTGGCCTGCTCAATCCCCGGATTTGAATCCTATCGAGCACGCTTCGGATGCTTTAGGGAGATGTCTAGCTGCTCTGAATCCGCCCCCTCAGACCCTTGCCATTCTTGCAACTGCTTTGCACGATCAATGGCTCTCGCTTCCTATGGAACTGATAGACCGCATAATTGAAAGCATCACACATCGCTATATGTGCTGTATTGCTTTTAGAGGCAATCATATTCCATATTGAAGGTATTTTTCCTATAGCAAACTGACATTTTCGATTTGTTCATTTTATACATGTGCTAATTTCTATACTACCATAATTGTCTGGTAATTTCTTTGTATGTTATTTGATACCTTACTATGTGTTGCATACTGTGGGTAAGTTTCATAAAATTCTATATGTAACTTTTTCAGTAATCAGGATTTTTCCTTAATTTGTAATAACCAGTGTATTTAAAAAGTTATTTGTCATCATGTGACAGGAATTACAGCTGAATCTTGTTTGGTGCTGTGCAGAGTATTGTATTGCATCAGACAGCCATCCTCATAAACAACTGCTGTCACATTAAGAATTTGTAATCATAGTTGCCTTGGAAATTATGCTGTGGCACTGTACGAACTTCTTTGCCTTCTGATTGGCATAGTGATTAGCAATGCTGGCTGCTATGTTGGTGGGACCAGGTTCAAATCTGAAGACATGGATATTTGTAAGCATCAGTGCCTTTATGGAGTGGGGCACTTAAAATATATAGCGATCCCAAAGTTCTCTCATGTTGTTGGTGCTTTAGAAAGAGGGGCTGGGAAAACCATCAGATCCATCTCCAAGAAGATTCTTTAAAAATGGTGCCAAGCTGTGCAATTAGTGTGGACCACTGGATAAATTTCAGTATGTCCCACTTCTTCCTGTCCTGCCCTATAATAAACTTCTGGTACAACTTAAGCATCTCCTGTTAGTAAAAAATTAACCTTTCATTCAATATAATCTTTCGTTATCAAAAAAACAATCCTGTCTTTTTGTACATTTCTGTAAAAATTGCATGTTAATACTTTTTTTATTTTTCCATTACTTTCGGATTATCCAGTAGATGCATGAATGTAAAGCATTTTGATTTATGTGGAAATAACTATAATACATAAAAATATCATTAAAACAATAATTAAATCTAAAAAAATTCTTTACTTTTTGTTTGTTTTATTAATTGTGAGACATTTAGCACTGACATTTTAGTTGTGTTTTTTCTGTATCATTTATTCATATTATATAGGAAAGATTATAATTGTAGGAAAGCAGTAACTAATATGGAATAGTGCAACTTAATATGCCATTTCACAGTATTAGCATAAAGCAGAGATCTGTAATAAACATTTTGTGCAGAAGTTTTGATTAATCAAGTAGTAGAGCTAGAATCTCCATCAATATTCCCAACAACTATCTCCATCAGCCAACTTCATTAACTATCATTCTCAATCAGCAAGAATAGGTTAATCATATTTCTTTAGCATGATGTTTGAAATCTAAGCTTGTGTCATCTGCTGTGTTGGAGTTTTGAACGTTAGTAAAGCAGGGTATTGAACATTAGTAAACTTCTGTGCATTGTACTTCTGAAACACAGGATTTCAAGATGATCATTAGGAAACCTAAATACAGGTTAAAGAGCAGTTTTCAAACTAGTAGTAAAATAAAGGCTTAATGAAAAACAATTACTTTTTCCGTTAACTGTCTGATATGTCACAAAACTGTGTGTGATAAACAAATTATTCTTTCCTTCTTTCTTTCTTCTACTGTTTTTTTTAATAAAATATTTTTGATTTATTTCTATCCTCATATATAAATGTTTAAAAGTTTAAGATAATTATTTGAATTGTGAAATGGGAAATTTGTATCTAAAATATATACAATGGAATTCTCAAACTGTTTGGGAGGGAAAGTCAGGTTGAATTTATGAAGAGCTGTGTATCATAAATATTTGTAAAGCTACCAAAAAAAATGTGAACCTGCTTATTTGTAAATGTGAGAACTTGAAATCAATTGTATTGCTTTAATTTTTCAATATACGTATTATTTGAGAAGTATGAATTTTCCTTTTGTGTCTTAGGTTCCTTTTGAGAAAGCTTTTGAATTTTCAGTCATCAAAAGATGGTTCTGTTCAGACTAATCCTATTGTTGGATTACCTGTTACGGTTTCTGCCCCAGGAAAAGCTGTAAGTGGTGATACTTCAGAATCACAACCTAAGAAAAAGAACCCAACGAAGAAACGGCCACCACCGAAAACAACAGGTAAATTAATTGTGCTTAAAAGTTTTGCAAAACATATTCTGCATTTAATCAAATAATTGGATACTTTCTGATTACCTGTATCTCTCACTGAAAAATTGTGAACTAGCTGATGACTTTGGAGAGCATTCGTGAATTCATTGGTAATTAATTTTTCATCGAGCTAATGCTTGAAAGACAACATGAATTCTTGAAATAAGTGCACTAAGAATATCATGCAAGAGTAATCAATCAATAAAATTAAAAAGGCAAGAAACATTGGTAATAATGCATTTTTAAGAAAACTTTCTTTTTTATTCTGCTGTTCTTTCCATGTGTATAGTGATCTATTTTTCCTTAAAAGAAATTCAGAGAATTGTACAAATTTTGCATCAAGCAGCAGTCCATGATACTTGCCACATAAATATTCTACAAATATACTGCTTTATGAATACTCTTTTATGACATTTTGGCCAGACTGGGGATAATTACAAAGTACCAATAATTTCTTTAAAAGGAAAAATAAATAATAAAAGTCATTTATTGCAGGAAAAGTGAATCTTTTGGTATTAAGTTCCTTAATGCAGGATTACCATGTAGCCTCTTTTCCTTAGATTGTTTTCTTTTTGAGGCTTTAAATTTCTGCCTGGCTTGATTTTCGGAATATACAAAAATATTTATGTTTTAACCTTCTGCAGTTATTTTGCATTTAAATTAAATTGTACTTTAGCATTTAAATAAAGTTTTCTTAAATTAAAATTTTACAAGCTTTTAAAAAAATTTCGGCTTGTACTAAATTGTGTGTTGATTAGCTTAGAAACATACTATGATTTTTACATTTATTGGGGCACCAGCCACATGGTGAAGATGTCATGATAAATGTAAAATTACCTTTTTTAGATTCTTCATGTATGTATATTACTTTTCTGAATTTTATACAAGGATTGTGTTAACTTTTTTGATTGATTTTCATTTTGGTTCTACTTTGTTTCTATGGAATTTGTTTACTACTGATTTTGATTTTTAATATATTATTGCTAAATAACAACAGGTTTCAGCACTTTGTTAAAACTTCATAATAAGATATGCTAAAAGAAAATTGTTGATTCACTGACAAATTAAACACAGTATCTTATTGGAAGATAAACATGTCAATATTATTCAAAATTAGGTGAGAAAGAAACCTTTGATTCACATAAATTTTGAGTATGTTAACTTCAAGGGTAATCTTACTAAGTCAGTCTCGTTTCAAAAAAAATTTTTGCAGTTCCCTCCTCCCCCAACCAACCAAAGGTAAGAGGAGCAAATGAGAATATTAATAGGAAATAACATTTATAGGGAAACCTGTGGGTGGAGTAATGTGAAATGATTGTAATCTATTGAGGTGAACAATAATGAAAAAACATAAAATTATTAAGATGTTAAAACAATGAAAGCAGTAAGAAAAACTGGATTCTTTTTACAGACTCAAAATTAAAATTCAGTTTAACCCTCTGAGCAGTGCAGATTTTTGGATCTGTCATAAAGACCCGTATTTAAACAGCATTTATTAGCTAAATTTGTATAATTACTTATTTTAGTCTCTATTTTTGTAAACTTACTTTCACTAAGATGACACTTGTATTATTAAAGAAAGTAAAAAAGCAAAATATCTTAAATTATAAGGCAATATATACCAAGTGACAAAAAGTCTCATGACCGGATAAAAGTGGTCATGCCACTAAAAGGGTTAAGTGATGATTTCTCAGTTGTTTACTTCTCATTTCTTTCCTGATATATTTATTTTTTGTAAATGAAGAGTTAAGGAACTTTTCTTCGAAATTACTATAAAGAGAGCGAATGAGAATGATTTGACTGCTATGCAGAAATAAATGACTTGCACAGTAATTGTATGTAATATTTGGATAAGGAGCTAAAGTCCATGCAGTATTGCTCTTGTATTAGTTGGATGAACCTCCATGAGGTACCATCCATTCTTTTGCTCCTGATTAAGAAAGAAATTCCAGTTGATATTGTGTATGTGATTTCTTTTTCAGATGAAAACCCCAAACCTAGACCTAAAAAGAAAAAGGTTCCTGC
>KK121666.1:24433-35309 GCA_000611955.2 Stegodyphus mimosarum | reverse complement strand
CTATTAAACGAATTGTCACTCCAATACCCCTAGACTGTGCAGGACGTCCTATATTTCCTATTGTGCTGGGACCTTTAACAATTCACAGCTTAGGAGTTGTAAGTCAGTCAGAAAAGTATTTCAGATGTCCCTATTATAGCATATGTATAATTCTATTTTTACTATAAACAAGATTTTGTATATTTTGAATTATGCTGTGAATTATTATATGAGGTATTTATCAGTTTGTTGTTTTGATCAGTTTGAAGAAAGGGATATATTTTAAAAAACATTAACATGGAAAATTTTGTATTGAATTGTTGGTTTTGTAATTGAGATTTTCTGTTATGGTTAAAACTTTAAAATATTGTCCGAGTTCAGTAACATATCTACACCTATAGCATAATTCTGTTTAATAACAGTGATAAAGTGCTTCATTAAATAACTACCATTTTTCTGTAATTTGTAAATGTGAACACTATTTAAAATTTTAATTTATGTTGAGATCTCTTGAAGTTTTTGTGGAAGAGGAATTAAATTAATTTTTATGAGCTGTCTTTTTTTTTTTAAAGAATCTCAGGTTGTATAATTTAGTCATTAGTTTGCCTTGCTAAGTTCACTGGTGAAAGTAAATCTCTTTTACTCAATCTCATTTAGTATAAGAGGTTGGTTCTTATGTATTATCCTGTCGACCATGAATATTTGCAGATATTGTGCCAAACTTGATGTTTTGGAAGCTCCAATATTGATCATTAACTATCTCCTGAGAAAATTCTTATAACTTTTTATGAATGCATTTTAAAAAATATAAACACATGCTTTGTTGATTCTTTCTGTTTCAGAATATGATGCTTTATGGAACCAGTTTAGTACACATTGTCTGCATGGCCTGTTCCTCAATTAAAATTCTGATCTTTCCTTATTCTTTCAGATCTAACTTATACTGATCATCTTTACTGATGTCAATGGCTAACTACATAAGATTTCTGTCTTACCAAATTTTCATCCATTTTGGACATTCAAAGTTTTCCATAGTGGCTCTTGTCTTCAATGGTTTTTACAGGTCTCTGGAAAGGTATCTTTGCACAAAACTTTATTGCACAAAAGACCTCAAAATTTTGATGCTCCATTGTCATGACAAAATGCAACAAGGTGCGCTTAGAAAATATGCCTAAAGAAAAGACACTAGAAAAATTCCTTCTGATTTATGTTAGGATTCATACTAATATACTATTCATATTCATACTATTCATGTTATGCAAGAATTGGTAATTCTTTCATAATTTCTCATTTTGTGCAAGAATGTACTTCATTACTTTTTTGCCTTACTTTATGTGCACATTATTATAACTATTCCATTAATTAATAAGACGTATTTCTTGTTCTATAGTGTAATATTTTGATTATCTCT
This sequence comes from Stegodyphus mimosarum, assembly GCA_000611955.2. Lineage (NCBI taxonomy): Eukaryota > Metazoa > Arthropoda > Arachnida > Araneae > Eresidae > Stegodyphus > Stegodyphus mimosarum. The sequence goes on along the minus strand of KK121666.1, from coordinate 33,919 downwards.
ATATTTATAACTAGTTCTAATTTTAACTTATAAATATGATAAAATGTGTTAATTAGATATTAATGTGCTATTAAGCTGAGATGTGAGTATATGTCTGTGTATAATTGAATCAAGTTAGCACAAGAAGGCAAAAATTCAATAAATTGATATCATAATATCAGTAAATGAATAAAAGTGAAGAAGTAGAGCTAATATAAGAAAATCAGTACTTACATATTATCATGTCAACCATGAAATTATTGCCAAGCAGCATGATTTAGCATCAATCATGATAAACATAAATGCTCGTAATATCTGGATAAGCATGAATGCTCATAATATCTGTGCTTTTATTAGATATAATCGTAAATCATTTGCAGTAAGCCATTTTGTTTTTATTAACAAGGATGTTAATTAATTGTTATTGCTATATCTTTTCTTGCATTTTCAAAACAAAGATTAAAATTTATGATTTGCCTTCTACAGAACAGCAAGCAGTGGATTATTTCCAAAGATCCTTGTATAAAAAAAGTGTAGTAATTGACATAGTATGGTCAGCTGCATATGACTGACAAAATAGTAATAACTTGAATCTATGATCTGTGGGAAGTTTGCACTCATTGCGTTTGTACTCAACAATTATTAAAATTTACGATTTACCTTCTACAGAACAGCAAGTAGTGGATTATTTCCAAAGATCCTTCTATAAAAAAAGTGTAGTAATTGACATAGTATGGTCAGCTGCATATGGCTAAGAAAAAAATGTAATAACTTGGATCCATGACCTGCGGGTAGTGTGCACTCATTGTGTTCTAAAGAGCTTCTGGTAAAATCTGAATGCCCAAAGTAACAGAAACCAACAAAAGCCATTTTGTGAAGGATAAAAATCAAACAATTCAAATATTGGGTGTTCATTAAATAAAAAAGCTTCAGTTCCTTCATAATTTTGCAGAAACTATCAGGGCATATCTTTGCCAACTTTTATATTTCTGTGGTAGCCAACTTCTTCGGTTGATGGGATAATGTGTAAGTATTTCAAAAGCTGCACCTGCTGTAAAATTGCAAGGTTTTAATTAAATGTGCTTTAAAAAAGTTTAACATTAATAAAATATATATATAGGAATTTCAGTTTACCATAGATCTATGCATTTAAATGCTCAGTTCTCAGATGACACTTTTGTTCTCTCCACGTGTTTCATAAAACTGCCTTAAAGTATTTAGTGCTTCTTTAGTCTGATCCTAGTTTATAGTCAGGTTCGCAGGTGGGTCGTCGTTGCCTGTGATATATTTTTATTTTTTGCTATGATCAGGATTTGTTTTTGTAATATCTGATAAAATGTTCTTATCTGTTAGTAAATCCATTTTGTCTACTTCATAATCTTCATTAATGAAATCATCTAAGAAAGTGTAGTCTTTACAAAAAAATAAGCCTTTTTTTTTTTTTTTTTTTTTTTTTTTGTAACCATTCAGATAACAGTACATCATTATCATCCTTACAGTTAGAAATGATATTTTGCTCCAAAGCACAACTTTGAAGACTGCTTACTTAAAATGGTTTTAAATAATAATATTTTTCACTTATTTCTACACATCATCTGTAAGATAAATTGCATCTGATACTTTTGGTTTTAATTTCTTTGCCACTTTTTAGTCAGATGCAAAATTAAAAATTGTTTAAAAATACAGTTCAAACTAAAAGTTTTCTTGATTAAGTGGTTGTAAAGAAGCAGTTACATTTGGATGGAGAAAGGCAAGTTTTCTATTTTGCAGATTTTTCATAGGAGGGTAAGCAAGGCAATTATCTATTAAAAAAATAGAAATTTCCTGTGTTTTATGCATAATTCTGTATCTCATTTCATTACCTCACTGCCATATATTTCTAAATAAACAACAGAAAGATTTTTAGATTTTGGAGCATCATAATGGGATTGATTTTCTAGTAAGTAACTTCCACTAATATAGCATATATTAAAATTCTAATCCGTTTTTTCTTCCCATTACATTTTTCAGCTTTGAATGAAATGTTTTATCAGGTGTTAATGTGTAAAATATAATGAATAAATCTCTCTTAACTTTTTTTTTTTTTAATTCTGACGTTAGTTTAAGCTACATATTTTGAATTCAGTCTTTACTCATTTCGTGTCTACAGACATTGCTTCTCCCAGTAATTGCTATATGCTATGTTATGTGTGTTTTCAAAGTGATCCAGCCATAGATAATTGCACATAAAATCACTGTAGCCCGTATCCATTTCAAATTTTTTCAGCTTGGATTTTCTCAGCTGATCCTTTAACTGCAAAACAGCTTTGTTCTGATTTTTGAACTGCAGTGAGAACATATTGTTTTTTTTCACATTTTTCAAATTTTTCAGTGTTTATCAGATTTTTATCAAGAACAGTAAGTTTTTGCAGTGTATCAATAAAGGCAGGTAATATTTTTTTATACATTGTTGAATTTTCTGCATATGCTTTTGATAGCAGTGTTCATCATTTAAAAATAGAGAGAGCTTAATGTTATTATACTTTCCTTTTTTGCCTTATACATTTGAAAATATGAAAAAAAATCACCTTAAAGTATATATTCTATTTAAATGACAGACAAGTTAATTTTTCAGTTCTTTCTGATTAACTGCACCCTACACTGGAAAGTCACAAGCTTGTTTGCTGACTAATTTTTCACTAAACTAATGCATAAAAGACAACTGTCACTTTCAAAAGAATAGAATTCTGTACATAGCAAGCAATCAGTAAAATTGAAAAAGCAAGAAACATCGATAATAACACTTACCGTTTTTGAGAAAACTTTTTTTTTTGCACTGTTGTTCTCTTCAAGTACATAGTGATGTGTTTTTGCTTAAAAAGAAATTGGAGAACTGCTCAAACTTGGCATCATGCAACATTGGCTTTGCACACTGGCCAAAATAGATGTGTGCTATGTGCATACTTATGTTGCAGCATAATTACTTTTTGGCAACATCGTGGGTTACCGTGTGACTATATTGGTGACATGCTGCTTTGCCTCGTGAATAATTTTTTGTGATTTTTTGGTGGTAGTGTTATCAGGAAATACCAATTTTTCTAAATGTTTTTTTTTTTTTTCTGAACAAAGGTTATTTCTCATGTAACCGAGAACATAACTGCTTAAAAACTTATTTAAAAAAAAAAAAAAGGCAGCAAAAGGCATACACTGAAAACATTTCAGGGAATGAGTTTTTTGTCCCTTTCCTAAACACATTTAAAATAGCCTACCACTTAAAAATGTGTAAGAAATAATGTTTATTTTTCACTGTAAAGGTAAATCGATTAGGAGTATAGCCCAAATGTAACATGATACCAAAATTTTTCATACAAATATTTAGGGGGGGAGGAACATAATCTGAATTGAATGCAATCCATTCATTTTTTATAAAATGATTCAAATAAAATAAAATTCAGTCAAATAAACATATTTATTAAGTAATAACACAGGATACATTCATGGCAATAAAATTAAGTAATGAAAACAAAATTACATAACATTATGAAAAAGGAAATGTTTATTCAGAATCTGACCTGTTTTCAGAATCAGAACCTTTTGACATCGCATTGGTATTGTCACTATGCTTGTTAATGCTTTCAGTCTTGCACAGAATGTCATCTTCAGACTCATCTAAATTATTGGAAATGGAGCATTTCTTGAAACCTTTAATTATTGATTGAGGTTCAATCTTTTGCCAGGCGGTTGCAACCCATTTTATTAAAAAGGAGACTGAGGTTTTTTTTTTTTTTTTTAAATTTTTCCAGAAGGTATTAATGGGTTATTGCCCGCTAATAGTCAGATGATGTATTCTTTTCATAAGTTATTTTTAAATAGTTTATTAACAACCACATCCAAGCCTTGCACCCGGGATGTCATACCAACTAGTATTATTACACAGCTGGTTAATGCATTGGGACAATACTTGTTTGATTCTGTAGTGAGGTTTCTGATGCCCCATGCACTTTTACCTAGTATTATTACAAGATTGAAATTGTTTCAGTTTTATCCTTAATACGTGACATGAGGTGACCTTGAAATCTGTCAAGGACTAACATGGAGCAAGAGTTTCTCAGAGAACCTGTATGCATTCCCCATATCACATTCAGCCAGTCTAATACTAATTCCTCTGTCATCCAACCTTTTTCTTGGACCCAAAAAAATGATTCCAGGATGTAGCTTTTCCATAGGCATTGTTTCAGTATAATGTAAAGAAAACATTTTTCTTCATCAGCAGTAACAGCAAGCATAACAGCAATTCTGGACTTTTCATAACCAGTTGACTTCAATAAGACTGTTTTTGTTATTGAAGGATAAGATTGTTTTTATTTACCATAAGGTTGGAAGGCATGCCAAAATAGATTGGCATTTGGTCTGCATTTCCAAGATTGTAGTTGTACTTTTTTGTAATAATGTAACATACCACAGAAAATTCAACAATTTTTCACTAAAGTCAGCTGAAAGTTTTTGGAGAGTTGTTTGCATCATAGTGATAAACCGTTCCATTTCATCATTCTTATATATCAACCGATACTTGCTTTAAAGTCCTTTTTAGAAATATTTAATGAATAGCCTCTTCTAACATTTCAGTTTTATAACTCCATGGGATATTGTGCACCCTACATTTCACTTTCTATTACAAATTTTAACCTTCCTTTTCTGGGCTCACTAAAAGATTTCCTTGAGAAATTTGAATTCTTATACTTTGTTAAATTTTTTCTCCAGAGGCAGATGTTTATTTCTGCAACTCTGTATTTCCTTGAAGCTCTCAAGTTGTTCATTCTCGCTGCCTCATTTGCTACCATAATTTTAAAATTCATATCATAAGTTCTCCCATTACCTTTATTTATTTGTGCCTTTGATGAGCCTTTTTTCTCAATACTACTATTATTAGTCTTGCCCACTTTTTTATGGGCAATAAAAAATAAAATAAGTAACCATTGCTGGAACAAACATACAAGATATAACAGTTGTGAGAGACATGGAACACACTTATCTGTGAATCACAGACATGATATATAAATTATGAATAATTCCCGAACTTGGTTTGGGTAGAGATGTGGCTGTCACATTATTCCGTATCTTTATGCAGGTCAGGTAGAGGCATGAGCAAACCAATAAGAAGAGTTGTTGCGTTCCACTATTTAGATCTCAAATTTAGTGCGGGTCAGTTTTTTAACGTGAAATAATAGTAGAGAGTAATAGAGTAATTAATACTAAAAACAACTAAATATGAAGTTTCAACGAAAGTTTCCCGCCACCACAAATATCCTCTGCACAAAAGTTCGCATTGGCATGTTTAATCATATTTTGTCAAACAGTTTTTGGCGTTTGAAAGAAAGAGACTTGCTTTAGATCATTGGTGTAAAATTTGTAAAAAAATATCATTGGAATTATAATATTACAAGATTAGAAGCATCACTTAATTCTGTTGCAAAAAGTCAGCTACAAAATGTCATAAAGTCATGTGTACAGCTTTAGGTACTGATGTTGTATCATACAACACTGAGAAGCTTTGGTACCAAAAGTTCAAAAACAAGGACTATGACATTCAAAAGCAGAGCACTCTGCCTGGCCTACTGATGTTGATGAGGCTCACCTGTGAGAATCTGTGGAAGAAGATCAGTATGCAACCACTCAAGAGCTTGCTAAGAATTTAGGTATTAGTGCCATGTCCTTTAGTCGTGCTATGCATCGCTTAAACTTGATGTACAAGTTCATGGGTGCCACATGAGCTGACCCAAGCAGATAAGGACAGACATGTTCAAGCCTGCACTAATCTGCTCAAATATCAATACAAGAAAAATTCTTGACCATATCATCACTTGCGAGGAAAAGTGGCTTTACTTCAACAACACAGACCCAAACAGAGGTTGATCTGCACTCGGTAAGCCCATCGCAGAGTACAATTTGACTAACAAAAAGATCATACTTTGTATCTGCTGGGATTGCTGTGGTATTATCCATAAAGAGTATCTGAAAAAAAGATAAAACCCTCAACAGTAAGGCGTACAACTAGATGCTAGTCCGTGTTGACGCTGCTATTAAGAAGCCAAATTAAGAATGAGAAATGATTGTTTCAGCCATTCATGGTAGCATATTAAGTGTATTCCTGTTGGCAAGTTCAGCTCAACATAAGTAATATAAATACTGTATATACCCACTAATATGTACTTATATTTGTATACATTTCACTTTCTTGATAACATATTTTAGATTTTATGAAAGTAGCTTATTTTGCTTTGATTAAGAATATAACACTATTTAAAAGATACAGCTGTACTCCATTTATTAATACCTAAATATTTTATTAATCAGGTTTTTTTTTCCCCCAGATTGTTCCTGACAGACCAGGATATCATACTGAAAACTGTATCTATCCTGTGGGATTCTGTAGTTCTAGAACATATGCAAGTTTAAAAAATCCCACTGTACTTTGTTTGTATCAATGCACTGTTACAGACAGTCCATTTGGGCCACGAGTAAGTTTTTAAAATTGATTCTCTTCTTAATATTTATAGCTTTAATTAGTGCATCTTACTTTGTTATCAACAAATTATAGTTTAAAAACATGTGAACTATATGTCATGTTTTATGGTTAAAAGTATAAAAGAAATTATTTTAGAGTAATGTTAGATAGCTTATTTTAACACTTTATTGCATCCATGAAAAGAATTTTTTTATGTAAAAACTGTGTTTTAATAAAATTGGTATAAATTCTTAAATTTATTTTATATGCAGTTTGAAATAACTCCTGAAGATGATCCAGGTCGTACTCTTGTTGGAAGTTCTCCTAATGAAGTTCACAGTGCTCTTTTAAAGGCTATAAATAATGTTTGGTATGTAGGACGTCATTTGTCTATTATTTTACATTGTAATAAATATGTCTAATATTTATACTTAATATAAGGTTATTAAAAATAATAATCATAACTTTCCTTATTTTTGAATTATAACTGCATGTAGTGTCATCTTTTCTTGTATACACAAAGAAAAGATCCTACTGAAAATGAGATAGCGAATTCTAGCTATGTCTTGAAAAAGAGATAAATGGCAATGAAGGTTATAACAACCTTCTTATTTTAACTTAACTGAACAGAACATGCAGACACTCCATTCTCAAAAACTGACCACATTTGTGGCTAAGTAATTTAACTTAAAATAGTATCTACAATCAAACTAATGTACAATCAGAATGAATTAATTTCAATTACATAACTGGCTTCTACTTCAATCTAAATCAGCTTTATCAGCTGCTCACAGCAAAGACGAGTCTACGATATCAATACAATCTAAAGTAAGTGGCTAGCACAGAGCATATTCAGCTACAGAGCTACTTGCAACCACATGGCATAACCTCGTTCTCAGCGTAACACAGTCTGCATGTAAACTAACTCATCTATCTCAAACTCTTCAATTCTTCTTCTTAAATACTATTTCTGAACTCGCTGAGATTTTGCATACATGTCATTTAAATTTGCATTCTGGCAAGAAATTTAAATCAGAAGGGAGAGGAAAGTTTCTTAAAATAAAAATAATTGATTAGTACAAAATAAGGTCTTTACAAATTCATCACATAATGTAAACTTCTTAAACAGGAAAATATTCATTTTGTTAGTTTCAGTGTAGTAATATGCCAAATCATATATGCTGTGATACGTATGGTCAGCAGCAAACTAGCAGCACCTGCAAAATCATTGTTTAAGAAATAAAATTATTTTTATGGATCCCTGATAATATGAAAATCTCTGTTATTAAGTAAAATGCAACAAGCCAAAAAAATTGCATACACATAAAAATTGAAAAAATCTAGATTGGGTCATTTCATTGTAATGCTGAAGATAAAGTTCTTGCAGAATGTCTGTTGATCCAAAAGTTTAAATATTTGATAATATGAATATGTCATAATATTTTGAGTTGTACCTATTTTCTCAATAGATAGAATATACTCATTTTCAATTTAAAAGTCCATAATGTTAAGTTCCACTGCTATTGCTTTCAGTAGTGGTATAAAACAGAAGTGTATTGCAGAATTAATTACAATAAACAAATTCAGTGTTTACTTTCAGTATTACTCACTGTACACTAACCTTGACTACTTATATGCCACATTTCACCATTATTTATCATTCTTTTATTTTTGTAAACATGTAGATAAATATAATAAAAATGCATATATTCGTGTGGGATATTAATTTTACCATCTCTGTGTTTTTTTTTAACAAATTTGTCCTCCCCATCTGAGTATTGAAATGTTTTTAATAAACTATATGAATGTTGAATTACTGTGGTATGATTAATTTCTGTTAAAAATAGAAGTTTTTATTAAAAAAGAGGTATTTTATCAACTATTAAACCATTCTGATTTCAAAATTGTGAACATATATTTCTTAAAAATATGTAACAATTATAAAAGTCTCTTACAGTATAAATTTATGTCTTTCTTCAGTCAGATTTATACAGTTCATTTGTCTTACTCTCTGTTTCTTCATTCAAATGCTGTGTATGTTTATCTTCCTTAGTGGGAAGGACATTGTAAGCACTGAAGGTCAAGGAGCAAAATTTTTTGGTTTATCTCATCCTACTGTACAGAATTTGATTCAGAGTTGTGCAGGTGCTCGCAAGTGTTCTGATTATCGTTGGGTCCAGTTTGAAGTAGCTAAGCCTACTGATGGTGAAGATGATTTTACAACCAAGGACTTTGACCCTACTATAAATTTTGATGTTCTTATACATATGGTAAAAGAGGGCACTCAGTTATCTTGATTTTACCAATCATAAGTTCATAAAGTAAAGTATTTTTTGTGAATAAAGAGATATTAATTTTGTGAACAAAAATTATTTTTCTGTATTAATTACGTGTAATTTTATCGACTTTTTTAAAAACATCTAGCTGTCTGTGTAGTGTGTGATACAGTTTGAAACTTAAATCGCAAATGCATGAAATCAATATTTTTAAAAGTTTTTGAAGGAAGCTTCTTTGTCCTGTTCAAATAGAAAGTATTGTTACTTGAGGAATGTGTATTTGTTGGGAGCCTGATGAGCATGTCATCCAACGAAATAAATGCACAGCTATATTTTGGGAAATTCTTTCCTTTATTAGATAAGCACATGAGTCATGGGAAATTATGATGTGACACTATTATAGTAAATTTTTATCTTACAGTTTGACATTGTTATATATGATAGCTCACTTTAAATACTGAGTTTTATATTATATACATAGACTCCAACTATTACGGATTCTCCGTAGTTTCTACGGAAATTCATCAAGAACTACGAGCTACGAAAAGTATGGAAAAAACTACGGATTTTACAGAAACAAGAGCAGGAGAAGTAGTACGCAAAACGGAACCAACTAATTCATCCGATGATTGGCTGAATACTCGTGCTATCATATATCACGTGTTGTATGCGTTTCTGGTTTTGAAGAATAGCCAATCGTAGATCAGTAACTCCAACTGTTAATGACTTGTCAATAGTTCCCCCCCC
>KK121666.1:9954-21415 GCA_000611955.2 Stegodyphus mimosarum | reverse complement strand
CTCGTTCAAACTCTGTAAGTTGTTCAAATCTCGCTCTCTTTCGTCGACGAGGCATAAGTACAGATTGAGTTAACGTTTACCACTAGCAGATAACCACCGATAACCATACACGCCTCGCTACAGCCGTCTATTTATTCGGATCCATCAGCCGTTCAGAGGGCGCTGCTCAGCATACCCATGCGCTACGGATTTGCAATTCTAATCATTTGCATATCATGCGCTACTTTGCATTTCCTGAAAATTTCAGCTCACTCGCGTAAGTCCTTCATGGTGTTGCAATTTTCACAAACGTGAATATACATGCTTGAGGAGTTAAATGAAAATTTCTAATTAAATGTGCATATAATTTACAAGGTATATTTTTAATTATGCAGTTTTACATGCATATGGATTTTAAATGTAATAAAATTGATTACAATTAATTAAAAATTAATGAATAGTTAATTACAACATGCGTTACGTGCGCATTTTCAAAGTTGTAAAAATGTCGTTCGCGCGTTGACTACTGACAAGGTTTGCTGAAGGTTGGAGTCTTTGTTATATATCTTAAATCCCCAGGTTGGAGGATTAATTCTTAATTCTCTTAGGGATTCAAGTTAATTAAAACTATTTATCTTAAGAATAGGTTTAGACATTAAACTGAAATCATTTGAAAATCAGTGTAAATTATAACCAGTTAAATATTGCTTTTTTTTTTTTTTTTTTCAAGTCCAAAGCGGCTTTGTCCCTGAAGGACTATTGTTTTCATTTTGGCATTTTACGTTAATTCACTATAAATGTCCAATTCACTTTTCAAATTGTTGCCTCCAAATATTATCACCCTGTATTATAATTAAAGAAATTCAATAATGAAAAATCTGCATAAATATATGTATGTTTCTCGTATTGTGATAAAACAACGATACCTAGAGCCATCCAGATTTGAGTAACGTACATTTCCACCCAAATATGCGCATCTGGAAGCCTGAATTAAGAATTTGTTTTATTATCTATTTCATATTTTGTAAAACTTTAACGAATTTTTTATGAACAAACTCGACAGTTTAAAAGCAAGCAATGGCAACATACGGGGAAGGGGGACCTTTTTATCTCCAGTGCACGGAACTGTGTATTGGAAATTCTAAAGATATGCTCATTTTAAAATTATTTTGCAATATTGCTGTTGAACTGAATTTTATGGTTAAGTTCGAAGAACATGATACTTAATAAATAAAAGTAAGTGCACAAAATGCTTGGACGTAATTTAAAATCTCGAAACTTTTCAGTTTTATTTATTTTTTTTGAAAATTTTTATGTTTTTAAAGAATTTTGTCAACTTTTTTTTACTTGAATGAATAAATTTTTCATATGAATTTACTGTTAAGTATTATACTCTCAGTTAGCAAAAGAAATCTTAATATACTCAGACTGTATAATAATACAATCTTTAGGCTGAACTGCTGGAAATCATAATTAGTTTCAAATTCTTATATAAAAAATTTGAATTTACTCAAGATATTCAAGGCTTGTCTTCTATTCCATTTGTATAAATATGTGCCTTTTCTAATGTGCTTTTTAATATGGCATAACATAAACATTTTATGAATTATCAGCAGCATAGCAAACCAATGGCTTAGCATGTCTGTTGGTTTGCAAGATTATATCATTCTTCTGGAAGCAAAAGCTGGTCACTCTGAAACAATAATAAATTAGTTTCTAACTAATTTATATGTTTCTCATCTTCTTTAAGTAATTGTTGCAGTTACAGTTGACCTAAATCTGTATTATCATAAAGCCATTTAGTATACTGGGAGACCCTTGTATAGACACCAGGAAAACCAGGTTGTGCGCATCCATATCCAAAAGAAACAACGCCAAGCTGTACCCATGCATTATCCTTCAGTATGGTGACCATTGGACCACCAGAATCTCCCTAGTGAAAAAATGAAGAACATACAAGGATAAGAAGAAAATAAAAGAATTGAATTTTTCTGAAGAAAGTTCCTTTAAAACAAGTAAAACCTCCACTTTTCTATGTTGTGAATTTGTAAAGAAATTTTAAGAGTTGATTTCTCAAACATATTTGTTAAATGTTGTTTTGTTTTAGTCTGAAAGCAGGAAAATTTGACTATTAGTATTCATTTAAATAACAGTACTTTTTCATTTTAATTTTGAAGTAAAAGATAGTAAATCACATTTTCTGCTTGTTTTCACCCCCCTTTTATTTTGAGGAATAAGCATATTTTCATCTAAGGCCAAGATATTGGCACCAGTACTACTGATTGATTTTTATATGGATGATATGCTGTCTGGAATCAAACTGTTACAAAGTAAAAAATCTAGAATTTTGAAAAGAGGAGTAATGTAATTACACAAATGGTACAAAAGTGAAAGTGATCTAGAGCTTTCACTGAGAGCTGAGAATTATTTTTTTCCCCACCGGATAAAATTATCTAAAGTATTGGATATTCCTATATATGCTGCGGAAGTGTAAATGGTTAGCAGTTTCACCTAGTAACTGAAAGACCTATGGTTAGAATCTGAGTGAGGGCACAATTGATTTTTTTATATTTTTTCTCCAAAAATGCTATTGTTCTCAACACTGGTATCTGAATTTTGTTTGATGCTTCTCCCCAGACATTGGCAAGTTTGCCCTGTATCAGAAAAAAAAAAACTGGCTGGAAGAAATTAAAAAACTAAGTTTTAAATTTATTTCAGATTTATATTATTATATCTGTATTTTATTTTTATGTAGCACTGTTATACTCATTTGAACATTTTCATTTTTTTTTTTTTCACTGCTCTCCAAAAGTTAAGGAACAGCATGTTTTTTGTGTCTAATAAGAGAATGAAGCAATATAGAAACAAGAAATTTATAGGTCATGTTCACTAAACAGTTCTTTAATGAATGCGACATAAAATGTTTCTAAAGTTCAACACAAGCATGAATTACAACAAAAAATTGCAGTCTCAGAAAAATCCAGTTTTCTTGAGTCTTGCACATCACAGTTTTTTTTATAAAAAATGTGGTGGTAATATTACCAAAAATGGGTTCTAATAGGGAATATGTCCAGCCTGTAGGTGCAATACATTGATGGCAGGGACTCTACATGCTGTGAATTAAGTTGTCGGTCAGTGAAATGGGAAGCAATGACCAGACATGGAGTAATCCTTGTTCAAGCTCATCTAATGACTTTGGAGGATGACTTAAAACAGCATCCTGTCTCCTGAGGTAGTCCCAAAGATGCTGTATGGGATTTAGGTTTGGGGATTGAGCTGGCTATTCCATTGGCTCCATACGATGACCCTCAAGATATTCTTCAGCAACCCGAGCTCGGTGTGGTCACGCATTGTCATCCATCAGAAGAAATCCAGGACCAATAGCAGCGGCATATGGGCAGACATATTGATCAAGGATCTCATTTCAATATCTCACACCGGTCAAAGTTCCTCCATGGAACTCATGCAGGTCAGTGTGTTCCCAACCCAAACCATTATTCCACCACCTCCGTAACTGTGTCTTTCCACAATGTGGGACTGGTTGTATCTAGTGCATTGTTCCCTCTAGATCAGCTGATGATCTGAGTCACTCTTCAATGTGAACCTGGACTCGTCTGTGAAGAGAACAGATGCCCATTGTTGACTGGTCCAGGAGACATGTTCTCTTGCCCAGCACCTCTGTGTCTTCAGATCAAGGAGACACCAAGAACTTGTTGTCTTGCATACAGACCTGTATTGTGCAGGTGTCTGCGCATCTGTAGTAGCTGAGATTCTTGTTCCTGTTGCCACTAAATAATCTGCCATGAGCTGAGGCATAGTAATGTTGCTTCTCCTTTGGGCCAAAAGAGCTAAATAAAGGTCTGCCTCAGGTGTTGTAACTCTAGGTCTGCCTGGAACATGTCTTCTGGACACAGAATCCTCAGACTAAAACTGATTCTATAGTTGGTGGACCATACTACGAGAGATGAGACAACTAGCAGCATCAGCTTGTGACATCCCCATTTCCATCCATCTGATCGCCCACCACCTCAACGAATTGGGCAAACGACTTCTCCTGAACATTGAAAGACTCTCCTGGATGTTGTCCATGAAACTGTTATAACTGAAAGTCAACATTTGTGAACAAAAATTACAATTTTTGCATTTTTTCTTCAACTTCTGTATAAGCATTCATTTCTACAAAATAAAAGGGATAGCTATTGTTTTTGCATATATTTTCTTTAGTTTTGTTACTGTCATGCACATGAACTGTGAATTTAAATGCTACTAACATTTTTTAAATTGTGAGCTTTGAAAAACGTGCTGTTCCTTAAATTGGAGGCAGGGTATATACATATATAGGTATACACACACATACATGTACTCGTATGCAGTATACACACGCTGAAAAGACAAATTATTCTACACAACTGAGATGTGACCATGTAAATGAGTACAATGAAAATCAATGACTTAAAGCCTCTGGTTGTCATTGATGACACAGTGTTTAAATATCAGAGCTTCAATGGATACATCAAAGGTTTTTATTATGGGCAAAGATAGCTATATAACAGAATTTTATTATGGATTGGCTTTGAAAGCCTGGATGTTCAGTATCATCAGCTATCATGTCGTTCAGCACTATATCAAAAGTGGCAAAACTGATGCAAATTGAGCAGTGTGACTGTAAAATAATGACTGATGAATGAGATGTTCCGACAGCAAGAAGCACAGCTTTACGTCGGATTATGATACATTTTAATGTAATATCTTCATTTAGCATCAGCACAAGGATGGTGCAGTTTGGTTATAACAACCAATGGTTTTCTCAGGTTCCACTGCTCATGGGAATCAGCAGTTTCTGTGACTGCAGTTTGTGAAATCACACAGCCACTGGACGATAGAGATTGGAAACACGTCACGTGGCCTAATGAATTGAAATTCTAGTTATTGCAGGCAGATGGCAGAGTCAGTGTGTGAAGTAAACCTAACAAAACACTGCATCTCTCATGGCAGACAGGTGTTGTATAGGGCTGTGGTGGCAGTGAGGATCTTTACGTGGTTTTCTTTTAGTTCTGTCATCATGCTGGTTGAAACCCTCAGGAAATAGAACTGTGCTGAACTGCTGGTTGATCATCTTTATGTTTCCACAGAAGGATGTACTTTTTCAAGTGGGTAACACACCACCCCATCGGCAACATGTTTCACAGTAATGGCTTAGTAAGCATAGCAATGATTTGGACTACTTTTTATTTTTTAAGGTGCCCAAATGAGAATCCTTTTGAGCACATATAGGTATAACCTCCATGCTCGAGCATCTGTGGTATGAACTGCAACAGTTTCTGCACTGTTTGGTCTGCTCTGTGACAGATTTATGGTGAAAACTGCAGACCTGCTGTGTAACAGTATGATCATCTTGATTTCAGCACTTCTCAAATCCTTTTCCATGCATATAACTGTTAGCATCCACACAAAAGGTGGAGTGACAGCATATATAATAACATATACAATAACGAACAGCATATATAATAATTTGTCATTTCAGTGCATATGTGTGTCTGTAAAATAAAAACTTTGTAAATGAAAATTCTGAATATAATTTGCAATAGTCTCTTAGCTTTCCATTTAATTATTTCTCTTTTCCATCCTAAAAATAGTAACTGCTTTTAATGAATTGCTGTAAACTGTATCAATTCAAAATTAATTCTCTTCACACGGTTCTTACATAAGGCTAATGATGCAGATACTTACATAATGCTTCAGCGTTTTGGCTGATGGGCACACCAAAGATTGTTATCATGGGCAAAGATATCTAACAGAATTTGATTATGGATAAATTGTTGGCTTTAACAACAGTTCTGTAGACTGTTCGACAGCAGAAATTCTTTCTTTAGTTTTTCCAACCGTTCTATTCTGCCAACCATAGCCTCGAACTTGTTTTCTATTATGGCAGTAATTTCTCTTTTCATATCCTCTTGACCTGCTTCAGTCTTTTCTTGGTGAGCTATTGTCTCTTCTTCAACGGATACTTCGCCAGCTT
Source organism: Stegodyphus mimosarum (assembly GCA_000611955.2). Lineage (NCBI taxonomy): Eukaryota > Metazoa > Arthropoda > Arachnida > Araneae > Eresidae > Stegodyphus > Stegodyphus mimosarum. Next base: position 15,417 of record KK121666.1, on the reverse strand, counting down.
CCATCTTTTCTTGGTCAGCTTTCATTTCTTCTTTAACCAATTCGGGGTCAACTAGTTTTCATCTCTTTTTTAATGGATTCATGTCCAGCTTTCATCTCTTCTTTAAATGCAATGATTGCTGTCAACAGTTGTCTTAATTTCTCTATTATCACTCTTGTCACCAACATTCAACCATACCCAACACTAAAAATTTTTACATGTATATGAGTTCGTTATGGATTGAATGTACACAAAACAAATGACAACTTGGTAAAATTTATTTGGCCCCTAAAAAACACTTTACAGTTCTCGGACTTTTCACAAATTACTCATACAACTCATTTTCAGTATGCCAGAGACAAAACAGTATTTAACCACTCAAAACTACTAAGAACGTTAAACACAAGACAATATACAAAGCCTCAATGCTTAAGCTGGCAGAATGATCTCTCAATACTTTAAACTAAACTCTTTACTCAAATCTGAACTCAATTGATGCACTTTCCAGCATTATATAGTTTTCCAACAGTCACCGAGAAATTTCGAGTACCTTCGGTTTCTCGAAATTGGAGGGCATATACAGTTACATATAGGGATCAGACCAATTACAGTTATGCAGTGATCAGACCCAAATGTCGCCAAATGATTGCCAGGTTTGGCGATTTCTCGCAAAGAAAAAATTATGAAGTCTCCCAAACTATCACCAGATTGATGCTATCTCGTATATGCGATATGGCGAGAAATTTACCTCAATGTCAAATAGATTTGCTCCTATAACCGGCAAAATTTCACATTCTACAGTTTTGCATAAAATTCCACAAAAATTATTTACATGTAAATAAAATTCGTAACAATATGTAGAAGTTATGGTTAGTCAGAATGATTCCCTTTCTGACGAGTAGTAATAAAAATAGAGGAGGGCAGTCCTTCCTTTGCATTTGATCAATAATTTGAGCAAAGCAAACGCATTTTTCCGAAAATGGAAATTGCACAGGAATGACATGAATATACAGATGCACTCGAAAGTGCAAATGAAGCTGTTCGGTACGTGATATGCATGGACTCATCTGGTAAAATGATAACTTGCTGATTGCTAGCAAATCTCGTTTCTCTAACCAGGCACATCATAATTCCCACCTAGAATTCTCTGCAGTATTGCTGTCAAAATTAATAAAATACGAGTGCTGTTTGCGTTGAAGAAGGCAATTAATATCTGCCTGTGGTCGCATTCCACAGTTATCCTTCCATTCATACAAGCAGCCAGGCAAAGGTTTAAAACTTTCCAGAAGAATCGATTGACATTATATCCTTTCACTAATGGCATTACTTTCCATGGACTGCTATTTCTTAGATCTAATATCAGATGAAATTTTTCGATAATGAATTATGGTGGAGTGGGCTTTCATTTTTAATCAAAGGAGACTTTTTTTTAGATCTGTGCAACTGATTATATAGAAAAAATGAGTTTAAAAAATTGAGTGATACAAGTTCTGTAAACTATTAGAGCTACAGGAAGTGAAAACTCTGTTGTTGTTTATCTTTCTAATGTTAGTAATAATTCTTATAAAATTCTTCGAGTGTTATCTTTGCACTAGCGTACTGTTTTGAGAAAATATGCAAGATAGTATAGTTCGACCGTCTCAAACGCAACCTTGGCTGGCATTCTGCCAAAACACATAGACTCGTCCAAAAGTGGTGCTATTACTTGTTGCGAAGTGAAAGTCTTCTCTTCTACAGAAAGAGGATTTATGTGCTCGAGGGAAAGAAAGCCCCCATCCTTCCACTCTAATCTGAGAATAATTCGGTTCGAATGGCACACGCGTGTTTGCGCTCATGGTCGCGGATGATGCAATCAACCTATACTTATTTAATTACAGCAAGCTGCGTTGCATAATTCAAAAATAGTTTCAAGTTAAAAGCACCAAAATAATGACACTATGCCAAATGTGGCTAGCTTTCATTTATCGCCAAAGTTCGCCAAATTCCATAAAGTTTTGCTATTATGACAACCCTTCAGTCAATCTTTTCTTTCCCGCGAAATTCAAAATTTTTTCATGTTTCACTTTATCGTAATGTATAAATTTCGTTACCGTTTAGAAACTGAGCATGGATGGCAAACTGAATTTGAGGTATTTTCTCAGTACATGTATCTGCTTGTAAAGCAAACGTGCATTTTTGCAGGTGAAAAGTCTTGGTTCCTCAGCCATTGGATGAAATAAATGCGGAACGATTTGATCTGCTCTAAGGATAAAGTTGTTGATGTGATGATTCAGAGGGCCAGCGCTAGGCTTTTTACCACTCGGTGCGATATTTACGGTTTACAATTTCTGCCTTCTGTTGCCTCGCTAAATTCTAAAATATTGCCGCCCGCTGCACTCGCACACGCTGCACCGGCTCTAGCGCCAGTCTTGCTGATTAATAAATGTAGTTGTCACATCAGTGGGTTCGAATTTGAATTCCGGATAAATTTTAGAGGTTTGTAATTGTCAGATCTATGCGGAATGAGCGTATTTAAAAATCGGTTGTTTCTAAAAGTATCTGAAAAGGTTATTAAAAGAGAAACATAGCATTAGGAGATGTTAGCACAATGTCATTTTGAGCGAGTTGCTTTAGGTCAAAATTCAGTCATTTGCAATGTTTTTGTGCAAGTTGATATCACCTATAAGGTCGATTAATACCTAAAATTGCGAAGGCAAATTGTAGATTTATTAAAATTCTAAAAGAGCTGGATTTAGACTGAATGTGCACAGTATCTTCTTAAATCTTAAAATGATATTGCAGTTTCTTACTTTTTTTTTTTTTTTTTTGGCTATACAAGTTAGCGTTGTGGGTTATAATTGGCTAGCCTTAATCCAAATGGCAGAATATGGACGATATTAATAAATGCTAGCCTTAGTCTTTTCGTATTAATCAATAGTACAGGTCGAACAATTTTCTTTTACTTTTGTACAATAAATCTTTGAGCTTAAAACTAAATTCGAAAAGATTTTTATTTTGTAAATTAGAACCAGTAGTTATCCCTGTTAAATGAATGTTATAACAGTTGTTACCGAAACGATGAACCGAAGTTAATGAATGGCGTATTCCCCTCTTATGTTGACTGAAAATAATGAAAAAAGCTTAGGTTTTAAACAAATAATTACAGATTATTACCTGGCAGGCATCTTTGCCTCCTTCTCGTTCTCCAGCGCAGATGAAAAGATTTGTTATACCCTTCGGAAAACTGGTGAGTGCTACTTTCGAATAAGAATTGTTACATTCTTTAAGAGGCACTATTGGGATGCTCACTTCGTGTAAGACTTTGCTGCTCACTCCTCCTGTACAAAAAAGTGAAGAAAAAGTTACATATATTTCGTAGACAGAAATAATGTAGTTATATCCGATTGGCTTATGAAAGATTAGGGTTTTCTAAGTAGCAACGAAGCAAGTATAGAGGGTTTTTACACATTTTTAGAACGATTTCGAGGTCATTTAACTAATGTTAAAAATGGAAAAAATCTTTTTTTAAACATTCGATTTGATAGCCTCTTTTTTGGATAATAAGACGCATCGTGATTTCCATGATACAAGATCTTTTAATAAAATTGGCAGGAATATTGATTTCCATTCCTCCTCCACTATCCAAAGTACGTGAATCGTAGTGGGTTTGCGCTTAGAAAGAGATCTTTTCAAGAGACCAAAGGCACAACAGTTCATAGGTGAAACGTCACTGAGGTAAAGAAATGAAATTTCTTCTGTAAATATTGGACATAATTTTCTCTTGATAGTACATTCAGTTTTTCTTAACACTTAATAGGGTCTAGCCTTCTTAGGTAGCATAAAATTAGACCTGAACCCTAAAAGACAATTAGTGAGTTTTTCATTGTCTTTTAAGTACCACAAAGGCAGGGAAAAGATGTAAAGGGCCCTTTATTTAATTGAAATAAATTTCAACAGTCGGCACCAACTCGTGCTTACAGAAGCCACGAATTATAGCTTAACTTAAAGGATGAACTTATGAAATTTAAGTATAACCTAGCGGCTTCACAATATAACTAGCGCGCAAGCTAGCTCTGACCGAAATCGCGTAAACAAACCTCATGGCAAGAATAACCCAACGCTTCAGAATACTGATCCCTAGAGAACAAAGTTGGCAACGTTGCTTTCAAGCACACAGAACACGCTCTGATTTTAACTTGCTAAACCTTCTTTTAAATACTGCCTTCTGTCTACCTAATTTGAATATCGCACGAGCTAGAAATTTACATTCTGGCAGCGAAATGGAAACGAGGCTGAGAGAAAAAGAAATTAGCATAAAATAATGGGTTAGGAATTTAAATGATACTCTATAACTCATCATTTTATTATCACTCTTCTTATTTTTAATTTTTCATTCTAAGAGAACCTGCGGCAATCATACACCCTTTACTAAAACTTTCTTTGCATTGACGGAACCAGGTTTGTATATTTCTTGCTGATAGTTTTCCATAACAAATGGGCTTTTTTTTTATTTTTCCAGTAATTCAGGTAAACCCATTCGTCATAAAGGGGAATAATGTATTTCCATTTACCTCCTGCTAAATATTTTGATTGGTGTTCTACAAATTCTCAAATTACAAATTGTACTGCCTTGAGCCACATATCTCGGGAAAAGTTGGTGAACATTGTGTTTTTACTTCCTTGTACGAAGTAAAAAGGAAGTATTGTAATAGAAAATATTCATTATGACCGCTATCGAATGCATTTTTAACTACGTTTTTGCGTCACATCCGTACGTAAGGGCAGAGCAAAGGACTCTTTTTTTCCCCAAAAAAATTATAAAACTGATTTAAAATGGATTCTGAAGAGATTTTTTTTCGTGGCGTTTGTGCGTACGCACGTATGTGTATATATATGTATCTCGCATAACTCAAAAACGAGTAGCCTCAGAACGTTGAAATTTTGTATACAGGACTGCTATAACATGTAGATATGCACCTCCTATTTTAGTTGCAATCGGCCGCACCAAAAGCATATAAATAAAGATATATATGTAAATAAAGATTAAATTAACAACGCAAAACGCAAATTTCCCTTCTGAATTCTAAAAATAGCAAGCTCTCTATGCACTGCGTCATTTCTAGATTAATCCATGTCATATGACTTTTACATAATTCTGATGAGAAAAACTCAAGCAACCAATAATAATTTTATAAAAGTTAACTATCCAATCAAAATGCACTGAGAACCAAAACTAACTCAGTCTGAATTAAGATTTCACTCTGAACGTAATGCATTTGCTCGCTACTCTTCGGCGCAGTTGGACTGCTATCTGCTGCTTTCTTCTTGGTGTGAAGTTATCAAAAATGTAAACCTCTTGAAATAGGCACAAATAATGTGCAAATTTGTTTGTGCCCGCAATATGTTTCCTGAAAATAAAATAAAGATTTAATTTGCCTCGACTGCCAAATTTCTTATTCAGTGTGGATCGGCGTCTCAGCATTCTACGACATCGAAATTCCTGCT
>KK121665.1:154330-174000 GCA_000611955.2 Stegodyphus mimosarum | reverse complement strand
TTACTTTCTGTATCTCTCCCGAATTGGGAGGTTTGTTATTAATAGTGATTTAATAAAAGAGGATTTCCAATCCCTTTCACGTGCAGTTATTCTCCAGCCCAGCAGTTACATCAGAACATAGCGTACCTTCCGCTCCCTGTTCCAGTCCAGGACTTAGAACTTGAGGATAAGAACCCTTTACAGAATTTACCATGTTTCCAAAAAGGATTCACAGAACACTAAGTCCTGACAAATGGCAACATTTAGCATTCAGTAACTTCGGAATGGCAACACTTTTAGACTCATGTAAAAATAGAAGTATTCTGGTATTGCAGTTCTTTGTAATATATAATATTCTATGCTTATAAATAAATAGTTTAAAAAATTAAAATTGCACCCTCTTTATTTTATATGGTGTCAGGAGTGTTTTACTTCTAAAATGGAAAGTTTAAAACCACCAGAGACAATGAAATTTGATGGAAATCTTCCTTCAAACTCGCAAAGATGGCTGAAAACGAAAAAAAACAGAAAAAATAATTCTCATTTCTGCTCAGTCAGAAAGGAAGATAATTATTCAGCCCACATTACTAAGGCTAGAGGTAGGCTTTAAGTAAGCAACTTTACAAGTGCTATTAAATTATGTTACGAAAACGTTAGGAGGCTACTTTCAAGGAACAACTTAACTTGAAAAAAATATGGAAGGAGAACTTATCAAAGCGGCTAGAAATCTAGTCTCAGGCTCCATCCGAAGACCGTCTGGTCAAGGGAAGGAAGCAGATGAACACAGCGGCCAAAAAATATGGAAAGAGAACTTATCCAAGAATTCAGGAAATCTAGTTGTAGTCTCCATCTGAAGTCTGACCAGTCACGGGAAGAAGCAGATGAATGCAGTAACGTCCAGAAGTACTTGAGTTCCCATTAATAAATATCTTAGGTAACGACGTCTCAAATAATTCTCAGTAGTTTTGATAAAACAGGGATGGAGATGTTTTATCCATATCGAGACCAATCGAGCGATAAGACGACCAACCATGGAGCGAAAAAAATTGAATAACGACAAGAAGAGTTCATCGTACGAGTAGCAGCAGAATTTTAACGGTCGAAAACTGTTTTCAGAAACATGTGTCATCTGAAAATATACAGGGAACAGTTAATTTTATAATGCCTAAAGACATTATAAAATAGATAAGCGATTCATTTGGAAGTGAAATGGAAGCTTTCACTTCCAAATGAATCGCTTATCTATACAAACAGTTGGCATTTCGGTTCAGATCAGCGTGTGCTGTTGAAGATGCAATATCTCCTTCATCTGAATAAAATGGATTCTATATCTTTTATGGTTCTCTTGAAAAAGGCGACCTCCTAGTGGATTCGGTAATGGTTTTCGTTCAGAGAACACTCTTGGACATGGAAATTTGTCATTCTATATACTTTGTGACTCTTTTGGAAAACATGCGGAGCAAATTCGTAAATGGTTCAGATCAGCTGCTAAAGATTTCTTCACCAGGATAAAAGCTAGCTTATAGCAGATAAGATCCCTATAAAGAATATTCTTCGATAGGGTGATATTCTATATATTTTAGGACGAGAAAGAAGCAAATAGGCTCTGGATTTCTTCATAGAGGATTTTCGAAAGGGTTCCAAGATGAAAAAGGCATCTTCGGGAAAGGCAACAGGAAAACAATGATGAAATGAAACGGAAGAAAGAAATGGGTCCATTTAGACGTGTTTAAAAAAATAGGATGACTCATATATTTTGTGTTTCACCTTAGATCGCTACGGGTTTCGCAACCTGGTTCTGAAGAATAGATTTTCCTTCCATAATTGAAAAACGGTATCTCCCTAGTGACGTTTCTTCAAGCTTTACAAATTTGTCTTTTACCCAGTGTTGGGATGAGTGGAAAACCTTGCTGCTTCGGAACGGTCATACTGAAGCGAGAACACTTTATTGGAATTGAACTAACAGCCAAAGATGTTTCTGGCCCATGAACTTAAAATGTTTCTTGTCGTAACAGATTCAAATATGGAAAAAGGAGACGCTTTTAGAGACCGTTTTGTTTCCTATTCTCATTAAAATGGACTTGAGCGACCATTTTGTTTCCTTGCGAACAAAAATCGATTTGAATGACCTGTTTGTTTTCTCGTCAAACCCAAATTTGATTTGAGCGACCATTTTCTTTCCTTATCGAACCAAAAATGGATTCGAAAGACTATTTTGATTTCTCGTCTGAACAAGATTGGCTGAAGTTTTGTTTGCCTTCCACAGATGAAAAGTTTATTTTCTGAATGGATTCCGGTGTTCGAATACTTTCATGACCGACTGTCTGATTACATTATAACAACCACGAAATCTTAAATGAGATTGGATTTACATTTGGATACGGTAGGCTGTATCGAGGCCAAAATCCTATTTCCCGAAGAGGGTTCTTTGCCTGAAAACGCGTTCTTAAATCTGGGACCGTGAAATTCGTCCTAGAAAGATTTCTTCGGAAACAAGTTTCTTCTGAGTGTTCTAAGAATAAGCGTTTATATGAAATTGTGTAGAAAAATTCTATGATGGGTCATGAAGAAGATAAATGTTTTCATCCTTGAACGAACAATCCAAAGGAAATTATTTTCTCGCTAGAGCTTTACATCAGATTCTTGTTGGTAAGTCGCTGGTGATTTTAGAATTGGGAAATGAGAAAGGGTTAAAGAAGAGTTTAGTGAAACGTACTGTTTATATAGATAATGGAAAAGATACAAAACCTGTCTTCTTTCTATAAGTTAATGAGCAGGACCCTATATCTTACCGATTTTCTGGGAAACATTTTCCGAGAGCTTAAAGGAAATTCTGTAACACATATTTTAAAAAAAACTTTTTGTTTCCTTTAATGATGTCTTCTAGACATCATTAAATTAAACGAGCTTGAACATGTTCTAACATGTTAATTTAATGATAGGTTAATTCAATGATGTCTAAAAATAGATTTCCGAGAATGGATGTTGGAAATCTATTTTTAGAAACATGAATCATCCAAAAACATAAAGGGAAGAGTTAGACATTATAAAATTAACAAAAAGATTTTTTTAACATGTGTTTTAGATTTTCTCTGAGATATTTTTCCCAGTGCCTTTCACTTTATCATTTTCACTTCCAAATTGAATGGCTTATCTATATAAACGGTTGGTGTTTCGCTTCAGATCAGCGCATACTGTTGAAGACGCAACATTCTGACTAAAGGGCTCTTCATAGCAGTTGGGATATTTTTTAATTGTTTTCCCTTTGACATGGTTTTGGAATTTTGATAGATATTGTATATATTGTTTTGTAGGATCTCGCTGCCCCAGCTTGTCAGAAACTGCGGTAGTGATTGCTAATACGTGTGAATTTACACAGAAACGTAAGAAGGGGTTGAAACCCTTTTTATTTTATCTTTAAACTGACAAATGCGTCTACTTGACGCTCACAAACTGCGCCAACCCGGCGGTTTAATTGAAATAAAACGTAAAACTGAAAGTAATGACTAGATGAACAAATATCAAAACACTAACCGACGAGGCTCTGAGATCCTAAACTAACCGTGTTTTTAATTACCGCTGAGATTCAGCAAGATTACTGATTAAACAGTTGAAAGCTAGCACTTCTGCAAAGCTAGGCACACAGGCCGAAACGCGCTGATCTCAATTCTACCGAGCAACCTCACTAGCGTAACTTCAAAGCAAGACTCCTACAATCTGGTTTCATCTCCACTCATGTCCATAAATTAAGGACAATGCAAAATCAGGCAAAGGAAGATTTAGAGGCAAAACAAATTTCACTTATTTGTAAAGCTTATTTATTAAACAAAAGGTAAAAAGCAAAAAAAGATGCTATATGTTTGATATTATTAAAAAAATTAGCGATTTTTTCTCCCTTCAGCAAATTACAAAAAAAAACCTATTTACAAAAAACCAATATTACATGGTTGGTATGATTGTTAATACATTGTATGTCTCCCAGACGACGCAATATAGTCCGTACAACGCCTAGGCATGCTGAGTATCAAATTATCGATCTGACCTTGGGGGATATTACACCACTCAAAAAGCAATGCTCTCCAAAGTTCCGGTAGACATGTAGGAGGAGGTTGACGGGCTGCAACTCGTCGGCCAAGCATGTCCCACACGTGCTCTACTGGATTCAAGTCCGGTGAGAATGCTGGCCAGTCCATACGTGTGATATCCTCTGACTGAAGGCATTCGCTTACGATGTTTGCACGGTGAGGATGAGCGTTATCATCCATAAACACAAATTGTGCGCCCATGGCGGCCCGAAACAAACGTACATGTTGTTCCAGAATGAGGTCACAATAGATTTGGCTTGTCATGGTTCTAATTTGAACATGCAGGTCAGTTCTGGAACCTAGAATAATTCCACCCCAAACGAGCACTCCTGCACCACCGTAACGGTGTCGTTCAATGATGTTTTCTTGGTGGTAATGGGTATCTGGAGCTCTCCATATGAAAGTCCGGCGAGAATCAGACTGCAAGCTAAACCTGGACTCGCGGAAAACATTAGTGAGTTGCAGTAAGTGGAACGCATCTGACAGGTCTACGAGCATATAGACCAATCTGCCCTAAGCGTCTGTACACGGTTTGCCTTGAAATTGTCGTACCAGTGGCTGAAGAGAGCTGACGAGGCAGGTCTGAGGCTGTGCTCTGCCTGTTTCTTTTGGCTGTAACTGCCAAATACCGGTCCTCATTCGGCGTTGTAACTCTGAGGCGGCCTGTGGTGTAACGTCTACTCACATTACCATCATCTTGGAATCGTTGCCAAAGCCTGGAGATGACACTCTGGGCAATTCCAAGTTCGTCTGTTACTTCCAGTTGGGTACGCACACATTCCAGACGGCCGATAATTCTACCATATAAAAAATCATCCAAATGCGTCCTTTGTGTCATAACTATTCGGTTGTTGCACTGAAATGCTTATAAAGCGGTCTGCCAACAATTTTACTTCTTTGCCTGTATTCTTTTTATATCACTCTCTTACACTCTCGTGATTGTGACGTGTCATCGGTGTCATCTGGTTACTTCCTGAAATTTGCATATGATTCTTGAAGATGTGTGTAGTGATTTTACAGGTGATATATTTGTTTTAGAGTTCGATTTCTGCGTGACACCGAATTATCCTTAATTTATGGACGTGAGTGTATTATTAATGTACTATTTAATTCAAATAGCTTCCGCTAAATTTGAATAAACTGCGCGTGCTACTACAATTTACACAATCTGGCACTAGCATTTCTAGGGGAAAATGAAGGCTAAACAGGAAAGATAACTTAAAATAAATGTTAGTTAAAATAAATATAAACCCTACAGTTTTATGTTTATTTTGGAACCTGGAGCGAATAAGATGTTTATGAATGATTTTACGAATCTTTTCGAAACCTGTATCGAGAATTTATCGTTCGATCCAACATTTTCTTTTAAAACTTTGATGACTATTGTGTATATTTATGATCCTTTTGGAAAAATGTGACAATCGTTTCCCTTCATACATGATGACTATTGTGTATATTTATGATTCTTTTGTGAGCCAGATTTATTATAACCGATCCAACGTTTTGACATGATGATTATTGTGTATATTTACGATTCTTTTGGGAAAATGTGACAACCGATTGATCGTTTGACTTCAGACATGATGTGTATATTTTTTATTCCTTAGGGAACCAGATAACCGATTCAACGTTTCTCTTCAGACATGATAACCATTATATATATTTTACAATTCTTTTCGAAAATATCGCCTGAATTTATGGTAATCGATCCAACGTTTCGACATGATGACTTGTACGGTTTTAGTTAAACTAACAAAGTTTTATTTTAATTTAAATCTTTCTATCTCTTCTCATGTTTCAACTTCCCGTTAGAAGAAGCGCGCGTTTTCAGCTTATGCTAATTTGAAGTGGAGCCAAGTGCTATTTAAACGAGAAGTAGAAACCTCTCAGTGTGAGATAGCTTTTAGTCTCAGATCACGGTCATTCTATTCGACGTTCGGCTGACCAGCTAGCAGCTAGATTCTAAGCCATAGTGCTTGCTACGTGATTGCTTATTGAAATAGATCCAAGTGCGCCAGTATTAGTAATTCTTGCTACGCACCATTTAGTTAGAGGCCAACTCCGCGTATAGCTCTGTGAGCAAAGATTAATTTAATTTCTATTTAGCTTTAGTTTCAACTTTACCTGATTGTTCATTTTAGACCCAAGTGTGGTCTTTTACTTTCTGTATCCCTCCCGAGTTTTGTAAATAATATTGATTTAATTAAAGAGGATTTTAAATCCCTTTCAAGTGCAGTTATTCTACCACTTAATCACATTATCTACAACCAGAACATAGCTGCATTCAGCTCCCTGTTCCAGATTAGGACTTAAGGACTTTAAGCTGTTACAAAGATGTTTGCCAAGAATATGCACAGAACACTCAGTCCTGACAGACTATTGTGTACATTTATGATCTTTTTGGGGGCCGGATTTATTATAACCCATTCAAAATTTCTCCTTAAAACTTCGACACTATTGTTTTATGATTGTTTTCGAAAACTGGGTTCTTATAAGATGAAAGTTTTTCCCTTCATCTCTGACATGGTTCTCAAGAATGGAATTTTAAGAGTCATTATAGAAATGCCTTCAGTCAGAGATTAATTCACTAGCAATTTCCAAAACATGGGAAGACACAAAACGTGTCTTCTTTCTGTAAGTTAATAAGGAGGGTCATTTTGGAGTTGCCTGGAAAATATTTTTAAGAATCTGAGAATCGTAGAACAAATAAAAGAAAATCTTTTTGTTAAGTTTATAATGTCTTTACACATTATAAAATTAGCTCTTCCCTTTATGTTTTTGGATGACTCATGTTTCTAAAAATAGATTTCTAAGAATGGATGTTCTAAAAATAGGTTTCCAAAAATAGATCATCCATTCTTGGAAATATATTTTTAGAAACACGAGTCATCCAAAAACATAAAGGGAAGAGTTAATTTTATGATGTCTAAAGACATCATAAAATTAACAAAAAGGTTTTTTTTTATTTTTATTATTTTTATATGTGTTTCACATTTTTCTCTGGAATATTTTCCCCTGTCGCTTTCACTTAACCATTTTCACTTCTGAAATGAATCGCTTATCTATATAAACAGTTGACGTTCCGGTTCAGATCAGCGTGTGCTGTTGAAGATGCAACCTCTCCTTCACCTGAATAAAATGGATTCTATATATTTTATGAATCTCTTGGAAAAGACGATCTCCGGGGGCATTCGGTAATGGTTTTCCTTCAAAGAATACCGTTGGACATGGAAATTTCTATATATTTGGAAAAAATGCGGAGCAGATTCGTGCATTCGTCTTTGATCAGCTGCTGAAGATTTTCTTCACCTGGATAAAAGTTTCCTCATAGCCTCTACTCTTTATAGGGATCTTATATAAGATCCCTATAAAGAATACTCTTCGACAGGGTGATATTCTTTATATTTTAGGACGAGAAAGAAACAAATATGGTCTGGATTTCTTCATAGAGGATTTCATTAAGGGTTCCAATATAAAAAGGGCTTCATTGGTCGTCAAACCAAAAATGGATATTTCAACGACCATTTAGTTTTCTTGTCAAACTAAAGTGGACTTGAATGACCATTTTGTTTCCTTGTCGAATCAAAGTGGATTTAAACGACCCTTTTCTTTCCTCGTTGAACCAAAGTTGATTTGAACGACTCCTTTGCCTAGCCACTAAAGTTTTGTTTTTCCCACACCTGAAAAAGTGTATTTTCTGAATGGGGTTCCGGTATTCAAATACTTTTGTGACCGACTGTACATTAGGAAAATTATGTTTTTTCCTTCACGGTATTCATTTTCAAATGTATTGATAAAGTTACTTCTTTTTCAATATCGTCAGATCCTGGCACCTATTCAAAAACGTCATTAATTATAATTTAATATTATTTATAAAATTTTGAAACTTTTTAGTACATGCCTTTTTATCTAATTTTTATAAAATAAAACGAATAATAAAGTCCTAACCCTTTAAATAAAACATCATCATGTTTTATTTAAAGGGTTAGGCTTTATTATGTGATGTACTTTTACGGTTAAGGGCTATTTCAAGTTTTATAGAATTCTATATTTTTTTAATCTTTTTAATTTTTAAGTACCAAGAAAAGGATATATTAAAAAATATAAGACAAAATGAAAAATGACAGACAATAATTAATAATGAAGTTTCAGCTAGTGTCCTGACGATGAAATCATTTGCTAGAACAGACGTGGGAGATTCTGATAAACGGATCATGATTCTGCAACGCGGAAAAATTTTGAAAATGGTGTATCTACCGGATGATGAAATTTTAAAAACCATTGATTATAACAGATGCGGGAGTTTCTGATAAACGGATCCTGATTCTGTGATGCAAAAAAATTTTGAAGATGGTGTGTGTCTTTAAGCACAATGGGACAAGGCGTCTCATTTCAAGTGTTGAAGGATTATCTTGAACTGTGTTGAAATTTCAATGTCCTGATGGTTAGAACAGATGCGGGAGATTCTGATAAACGGATCATCCTTGTTGAATCGGATATTTTGTGATCATGATGATGATGTAGATTCAGCAGAGAAGTTTAAAGATAGTGTGTGTCTACAGGATGATGAAAATTCAGAAACCATTGGCTAGAACGGATGCGGGAGATTCTGATAAACGAATCATCATGTTAAAATATGTTCTACAGAAGAATTTGAAGATAGTGGGTGTCTCTAAATACAATGAAACATCATATGAATGATTGCCATTTGTTTTAGAAATCTCAGAAAATAATTATAACATTTATTTTTAAAAAATTACCTTTTCCAATGGGAATGTATAAAGCTGGTTACGGAGAGAATATTTCTATCCTGGGAAATGTAAAAATGTGGAAGCAAAAAATATTTAACATACCTTAACAGAAACGTTTTCTGGGATGGTGAAGCTTGTATCCAGGTGGGTCTACAGCACGGACTGATCTGAAGCGAAACTCGGATGGTTTAAATAGATAAAGTCCATTCTGAAAAGTATTTGAAACGGCTTGTTGATCAAAACGGTTGGAAAATTTTCTCAGAGAAAATCTGAAAGACATATATAAAAAAACTTTTTGTTAATTTTATAATGTCTTTAGACATTATAAAATTACCTGTATGCCCTTGAACATGTTTTGCCATGTTTAGGTCAAGGTGATAGGTTGCCCTTGACTTCCTAGTGGATTCGGTAATGGTTTTCCTTCAGAGAATACTCTTGGACATGGAATTTTGTCATTCTATATATTTTGTGACTCTTTTGGAAAAAATGCGGAGCAGATTCGTCAAGGGTTCAGATCAGCTGCTGAAGATTTCCTTCACCTGTATAAAAGCTTTCTCATAAGCAGATAAGATCCCTATAAAGAGTACTCCTCGATGGGGTGATATTCTATATATTTTAGGACGAGAAAGGAACACGTAGGCTCTGGATTTCTTCCTAGAGGATTATCTAAAGGTTTCCAAGATGAAAACGGCTTCTTCGGGAAAGGCAACAGGAAGAAAATGATGAAATGAAACGGAAGAACAGAAATAGGCCCATTTAGACGTGTTTAAAAAAATAGGATGACTCATATATCCCGTGTTTCACTTTAAATCGCTAAGGATATCGATACAATCTGATTCTGAAGAATAGATTTTCCTCCCATCATTGGAAAACGGTATCTGCCTAGTGACTTTTCTTCTAGCTTTAAAAGTTTGTCTTTTACCCAGTGTTGGGATGAGTGGAAAACCTTGCTGTTTCGGAACAGTCATACGGAAGCGGGAAGAGTTTATTGGAATTGAACTAACAGCCAAAGATGTTTCTGGCCCATAATCTTAAAATATTTTGTGTCGCAACAGATTTAAATATGGAAAAAGAAGATGCTGTTAGAGACCATTTTGTTTCCTCTTCTCATTAAAAAGGACATGAGTGACCATTTCGTTTTCTTTTCGAAGCAAAGTAGATTTGAACGACCTCTTTGTTTTCTCGTCAAACAAAAATGGACTTGAACGACCATTTTGTTTCCTCGTTTAGCCAAGATTAGCTAAAGTTTTGTTTCCCCTTCACATCTGAAAAGTATATTTTCTGAATGGGTTCCGGTGTTCGAATACTTTTATGACCAACTGTACATCCTACCCCCAACAAGCTCACAGAAGAAACCTGCCGTTACAAAAAAAAGAAAGAAAAGTGAGGGAAAAAAAGAGACTTTTGTACCCCGTTTTATATCACGCAGACACCCCCAAAATAAGGGAGGAAAATGTTCATAAACGCTGGACAGACATCAGGTTATTTCGATGCCGAGAGATGTAAAAAATGAGCAATGCTCTCGCCGCGACTCGAACTTTGGACCTATCGAATACGTGAATGCTGTCCATTACATCACGAAAGAATGCTAAGAAGACGGAAGAAATACGTTATATACTCTCCCTTTTTAAAGGGCCACTGGGGATTAGGGGACGTTACTGCCAAATCCTGATGGTGCAGAATCATCATCCACCAGGTTTTTTAGTCCGGACGCCACTGTAGAGACATTATGTATTTTTGAAAGTGGAATATGAAAAAAATGAGCAGTGCCCTCGCCGGGACTCAAATCCCGGATCTCTTGATTACGCGCCGAGTGTGCTGCCCAATACACCATGGAGGCATGCTAAGAAGGCGGGAGAAATATCTTATAACGCCAAGAATAAAACAGTAAAAAGAAATTCCGTTTCCAAAGTAATTCAAGCACACCTACCCCTTATAGTGAAGGTCAGCCATAAAACACGGCAATCCTTTTTCCGGCGCAAGGTCACCGCTCAGAAGTACATATAGTAGGGTCACCTTGAGACGAAAAAAGCTTAAAAACGCGACATTGGGGCCAGCAAGAAATTACCCAAATATGATGAATTTAAACACTTAAATGAGCACAACTCCTGATAGACTTAATGTAACTTAATAGAAGTACGTTCAAAGAAAGGCAACATTTTTCTGCATAAGTTGTAAAAATTTCAAATGAAAGAAACAATATTTAGTATTTTTCAATTATAATATTATTTGACCTAATGCCATGGTCTCTTCGACCAGGCTAAGTTGTCAGGACTCGTATTTGTTTTTATCTTTTTGGCCAAAGTGACAAGCCCTGACTAGACAGTGAGTTGACTGCAAACTATGTCCTAAGGAGTAGCGAAGATGACAAGAAGGGTTAAAATAACATTTTTTTTTTACGTTTTGACAGTCGCTCCCGCTTTCCAGGATACAAAGACCAACCACTTGTGGTCTGAACGTAAAAATATACGACTACTAACTAACAAAATTTAAATAAGAACTAACTTTTAATATTTTACACAGATGACTAACACTAAGACTGGCCTTTTAAATTACTACGTCTGTAGCACGCAAACTGCGGAAAACTACAATACGTTTTTACTTTTAAGAGGATTAAAACCTCTGGCCTTAAAGGCGGACAGTAACTGATGGCAGGCTCGCGTGAAGACTCGTGGCAACAGGGCTCACTCTCTCTCCTTCTACTACGCTCTTGGCAAAAAATCCACAACTTATACTTAAGCGTTAGCAAGTATAATTTGCATAAACATATTCACGAGTTAATTCTGGCCGGAAGTGGAAAATAAGAGATGAAAGTAAAATTTTAAAATAAAATAAACGTTAGTGAAAGTTAAAATCCTTGTATACTTCCCGTCAGAGTTAATAAGTTTCAAACTAAGGTCTAAACGACCTTGTTGAAAACTTTTAATTCTAAATTCTCAGTTTAAGGCGAGGCCAATCTTTTACAAAAACTCCTCAGTAAAACCATCTAACCTAGAAATTATGTAAAAAGCAGTTTTACGACATTTTCTCCAGGGACAACTATTCTTCATCTGTCTAGTACCTAAAAACAGGAACTTCTTCCCTCTTATCGGTTCCTTACAGAGACCTGGAAGGAAAACTAGTTTAATCAATTTGTCAAACAATTTAAATGCCACGTAACATGAACAGGTATATTTTTTCTTTTAAAACTCTATTCTTATTTCATTCATACCATTATTTAGTTATCTCCCCGTGTTGTCTGACATGTGTTGTAAAGAGAGAAACACCAAACACGGGCGTGTCTATGTAGAAGTGTTCAATACTACCGCCTACAATCAGAACACTAACGTGTTATAATTCAACATATTAAGACCTCAAAACACACCTTACATTCATCTCTGAACCTTGAGGTACTATTCTAAAATAGGTGGCTAACTCTGCAGTGTAGCGTCAGAGAGCCTAACTACCTTCATTTATTCCAAATTTAGCACATATTCACACTGCGTAACACTTTTTTTCAGTCATACCATTAAGTTTTGAAATTTGGCATTTACACAATATTTCCGCTTTTAATATATCACAGCACTTCTTAAATTTTAAAGGAACAGTTCACATATAAATAAAAACATATTACATTCCATTAATCCTACACATTTGGAAACATACAGTTAACTTTCTCCTACTGAAAGCAAGTGCTGTTTCTTTTACGTTTCACAAGTCCTTCAGAGTAAAATGTCTTTTCTTAGCAGAATCTTTTAAATAAAGCTTTATACAATATTTTTAGAATGTTCTTAAGGTACTTTTCTTATACAGTTACAAAATCTTTTACAATACTGAAGTATTTACACTTTACTATTAAACAATAATTTTAGATTACTCGGGAGTAGTTGAAAAACATAGTAACAAAAAATAAAACTCATTTCTCGCCTTTTTGGAGATAAAGGTAGACCTGACATGAGGTAAAACGTCTCCTTAAATTCTGCCACTTGCAGTAAGAACGAAAAATTAACTTAAAGTTTCAAAGTAACATTCATTTGCTTATCTTTGTGATATTCAGCCATGCGTCTTGCCCCCCCCCTTCTTGAAACGTTGCGAAGACAGCAGTTTGGTTCAATCGACGTCTGGCTCGGGGCTGAACATCACGCTCCTCGTCCTGCCATTTTCTTTTGGGACTTGACCCTTGAAGATCCCACCAGCGGCCGAGCGGTAAAGACGCTGAACACTGGTAGTTCGGTCCGAGGTTCGAATCCCGCAAACGGGCTGGCTGCATGGGCGTTTTCGTGGTTTTCTCCATGTGTAACGTGTATACGAGCCAGTTTCCCTTAGAAAGTCCTCCACGAAGGCATCAATCCCTTTAGGCAGATAGCCCTCGTGTGCTTTGCCATAATTGAATAGCCTAACCTAACCTTGACCCTTGAAGACCTTCTTCTTATCCTCCGAGGTCACCCGCTGGACGGTACCCTTGAAGTCGTCCGGATATCTTCGGTCCACTGTTGCTGAGTCCTGATCGCTCGCAGATCGAGATTCCCGTCCCGCCTTGAGTCTGGAATTGCATTACCCGGGTGAATTCGTGGGTACTTGCTCCGTAGAATCCTTTCTGTCGATTCGCTATTTCTTTTCTCACAGGTGTTATGACTGAGGGCATTTCTTCTCGCCCTCTTTTTACTGTTAGAATTTCCGTCTTCCTCATGTTGGAGTCGCTCGTGCCCTCTCTTTTCTGGTAGGGGGAATATCTTCCTTTTCTTGTTAAATTCCATCTGGGGGCTTTTCTTTTCTTTTTTATATCTTTACTTGTGGCTGACTCTTTCGGTCACTGTTGTTGTGCCATGTCTTGAGGTGGTGCCTGCCGTGCCGGATCCTGCAAAAGATCTTGAAAGATTTTCAATTTATCTCGATTGTAAAACGGCTTTCTTTGGTCGATATTTGCCGCAAATGTTTCATCATTCTTGGCTCTTAAAACTACCACTGCCTGGGTTATTTTCTCAATAGAAAACGGCTCTTCAAACCGTGGACAGAACTTTGCCACATTATCTTCTGGAGCTGAGGAAAGGGAAGCTGGAGCTGTTTCAGCTTAAGTACTTCATCCCCCACATTATAAGTTATTTCCCGTCTTTTCATATCATAATAAAGCTTTTGTTTTCTCTGTGACACTTCAGTGTTTTCCTTTGCCTCCTTAATTAACTTTTGTATATTCGCCATTTGAAATTCAGGGGCCCTTTTTTTTTAACATAAAACAATTTGTCAAGTGGGGTTATAATCTTCCCGCCTAAGAATAACTCAGCAGGAGGTTTGCCCGTTGTGTCGTGTTTGGCGCTCCTAAGGACGAAAGCTAATTCATTGACATAGTTATTCCAGCTTTTATGAAATTTTTTAACATAACTACGATTAATTTTCACTATTCTTCTGTTGACCCGTTCCGCTATATTTGATTGCGGCAGTTACGGGCCATTTTTAAATGACGTATGCTCAATTTTTGACGCATGTCTTCAAAAATATTGCTTATAAATTGAGGACCATTTTCCGATATAACTTTTAGGGGCTCAACGTATTTTAAAATATATTTATTTAAAACAGAATCAGTAGCTAATTTCGAAAAGGCTCGTTTTAGGGGAACAATTTCGGTCCATTTACTAGAATGATCAACCATAACAAGGAGATACCGACTTTTATTTAACTGACTTTTCGGGAAAGGGCCCAATAAATCGACACCAATTATTTCATTTGGAAATTCTGATTTAATGCAATTTAAAAACCCGGCCGGGCCTGAAATTAACATAATTAACTAGCTGGCATATTGGGCAAGACTGGACATACGCCGTTGTTAACTTTTGCACTTCAGGAAAATAAACTGCTTCGTGTAAGTGTTGGATGGTTTTCCGAATTCCCAAATGGTCTGATATTGGTGAATCGTGCAATTCCTGCAAAACATTTAATCTAAGACTACCTGGGATAACAGGTCTGATTTCACTGTTATTATTCGTAATTTTCGTATAAAATAATAGACCATCTATAAGTTCGTAATGGGCCGCCCTATTTCTTATCGTCACAATAGCTTGGTGACTAAAGTTTTCAGGATCTCTTAAATAATCATATATATTTTTAAATTCCGGATCCTTGCCCAGTTCCGTTGTTACGGTCTCACGGGAATTTATCATTTAGGATGTGAGCATTGCCACTTTAACACTATCCCTTCTTCATCTACCTTGATTCTTGCAGGGCATCTGCTACGACATTTTCCTTTCACGACGTGTGTTTAATTACCAAATTATATTCTTGTAATTTATGTGCCGATCTTATTAGTCTTGGCCATAGATTCTTTCCTGAATATAATCTAGCGACCGCCGCATGATCAGAGTAGACCGTTACTGGAGAACTTCCAAAATAAACTCGGAACTTTTGTGCCGCTAACAGAACCGCAAGTGTTTCTCTTTTTCTCGCTGAATAATTTCTTTGAGTATCATTTAAAGTACGATTAAAGAATGCCACGGGCTGCCCATTTTGGGAAAGAACTGCCCCTACGGCATTAATCCAAGACATCGGCCGGGATTTCTAAATCTTCATCATTTTCGGAAAATTTCAACACAAGTGCTTACGTTAACGCTTGTTTTAATTTTTCAAAAGCGGTGTTAACTTTCCTGGACTGCTACCACCGTCGTCTGTCCACGAAAATCTTGCCTTCGTTCTCTCTAATTTTAATAACTGTTCGGCAATGGTGGCAAAATCCTTTAAGGGCCTATAGTAGGAGCAGAGCCCTAGAAAAGAAGATAGTTTTTTCGCGTATTTGGCGGCGGATAATTCTGAATTGCAATTATTTTTGATTTGTTGGTTTCGGTACCTTTATGGGAAATTTTATACCCTAAATAACGTAATGCCTTTGCCGCAAATTTGCAATTATCGACATTTTTTTAGACCGGGCTCTATTCTTTTAAGATCACTTAAGTCTTTAATGTGTTATTCTAAACTATCATCAGTAACAATAATGCCATCTAAATAAATAAAAGTGCTTTTCCCGAGGACGGGTCTTAAAACAATGGCCATACAACTTTAGAATGTTGCTGGAGCGCCTGACAGGCCAAACGGCATACGCAAAAATGCCTAAGTGCCAGACTTAGTTATGAAAATGGTCTTTGGTACATGTTCAGGTCTTACGCCTATTTGAAAACACCCAGATATTAAATCTAATGTACTCATATATTTAGTGGAAGTTATGTTTCGCAAGATTTCCTCAATAATGTGTAATGGATAAAGCGGATACTTAGTAACGCTATTTAGTTTCCTATAATCTATTGCAAAACGTCACCTTTTTGGGTGTGCAACCGGATAATCCTTATTCTTCTTACATAGAACAACCGGGCTAGCATAATTACTGGAGATGGGCGTGATGATCTTTTTACTTAGCATATCTTTAATATGTCATTCTATAATTTTTTCTTTAGACTTATCACAGCGGTAAGCCTTGTGGCGAACTGGCTGTGAATCTGCCGTATTTATTTCATGGTTGGACGCTTGCGAAAACGCGGGAATGTCACTGAACAAAGCAAAAAATTCACTTACCACTTGGAGTAGTTTTTCTTGCTCTTCAGTTGGCAGATGTTCCAGATTCAGTGTGTGTGGGGGGAAGGGTCCACTTTCACTTCCGGCACCGGTGTCATGGTCAGCTTAAGTGATGCTTGACTGAAATCGAGTGTTGCTTTGGACGCTGAAAGAAAATCTACTTCCAATATTATGCTTGAAGATTTCTTACATTAAGGAACATAATTTTTACCTGCTCGTCCTTAATGCGGATGTACAATGGTACTTTACCTATACATTTGCACTTTTTCCCCTGGGCTGCTATAACCGTCGTACTATCCGAACTATAGATTCTATATCAACGAAAATATTTTTAAAAAATTCTTCTGCCACAAAGCTACACTGAGCTCCTGTATCCAGGAGGGCGGTGGCTGGAATTATATTGTTCTATAGCACTTCAATCTTCGCAAGAACTAAATTTTTCACAACAACTGTATTGAGCTTGATGGTAGAGGGATTTTCTTGGCCTTCGGATTTTCGCACCCTCCCGTCAGCAGAAATCCGTTTCAGTTTAAATCTTCTTTCTTCTTTTCCTGGCCTTTCCGCTGGCCTTCTAACTTTTTGTCTGGCTTACTTTTGAACTGTCGTCGTTCGATGGTTGTTTTTCAACATTCGCATTTTTTTTACCACTGATTCGACTTCCTTCCGTAGCCGTGATCTTGCCTCTATTGTGGCCTTGGCGCACCAAAATGGCTTCGTTGCTCGTACTAGCGTCTTCTTTCAATGCCCATCTTTCTTCTGTTTTCAAACTGGATCGCGAGCTCAAATAACTTTTCCAAAGTCGTCGGATTCCTTAATTCGATAAAGTCTTGTACCTTGGGAAGTAACCTAGGCAAAATCACGTGTATTAGTTGAGGATTCAGCCGGCTTCCATACAAAAGGGTGAATAACTGTATTTTTCTTAAAATGAAGCTTGAGAGGGCCTCAATTCTTTGCTGGTATGTGCTGAAGAGTTTTGCTTCGAATTTCGTACGATTTCTTACTACTGGCAAGGCCTTTACTAAGGAGGTCTTGAAATTTTCGTAAGTATAGGTAGGACTTCCCGGTTGGCCCATGAGATTTTTTCCGATGCACTTAATCTAAGCGCTTGACCCCTGAAAGCGCTAGTAGGCAAAGTCACATTTTGGAACTCATGGACTGGATACAACATAAAGTGGTCATCTAATTTTTGCAAAAATTATTCGGTGTTGAAATCCCATCGAAATTCGCTGCTGGCTTCATTGATGCTCACATGGTCTGAACAATGTACCCGAATCCTTCTAGGGTCGAAGCTGTCATTTCTGAATTTTGGGCCGATACCACGGGTTCATCAACTTCCTCTTGAAAGTCGGTCATGGGTCTTTTACTTCGGGCGCCACTATCAGGTCTTGTATTTCTTTTTATGTGTTTGGCGAACGTGATGTGTCCTGACTGGACAGTGAGTTGACTGTAAACTATGTCCTATGGAGAGTAGCAAAGACGACAAGATGAGACGGGTTAAAATTAGCCTTTAATTTTCCACGTTTTCACAGTCGCTCCCACACTTAGGAATACTAAGACCAACCACTTTAGATCTGAACGTAAAAATATAAGACTACTAACTACTAAAATTTAAATAAGAGCTAACTTTTAATATTTTACACAGATGACTAACACTAAGACTGGCCTTTTAAATTACTACGCTTGTAGTACGCAAACTGGAGAACTTCCAAAATAAACTCGGAACTTTTGTGCCGCTAACAGAATCGCAAGTGTTTCCCTTTTTGTCGCTGAATAATTTCTTTGAGTATCATTTAAAGTACGATTAAAGAATGTCATGTGCTGCCCATTTTGGGAAAGAACTGCCCCTACGGCATTAATCCGAGACATCGGCCGCGATTTCTAAATCTTCATCATTTTCGGAAAATTTTAACACAGTAGCTTGCGTTAACGCTTGTTTTAATTTTTCAAAAGCGGTGTTAACTTTCCTGGGCTGCTACCACCGTCGGCTGTCCACGAGAATCTTGCCTTCTTTCGTTCTAATTTTAATTTCGGCAATGGGGGCAAAATCCTTTATAAAGGACCTATAGTAGGAGCAGAGCCCTAGAAAAGAAGATAGTTTTTTTGCCGTATTTGGCGGCGGATAATTCTGAGTTGCAATTATTTTTTATTTGTCGTTTTCGATGCCTTTCTGGGAAATTTTGTACTCCAAATAAAGTAATTCTGTAGCGGCGAATTTGCACTTTTCAGCATTAACTTTTAGACCGGCCTCATTTAACAATGAAAACACTTCATTTAAGTCTTAATGACTAAGTCTAACACTCTTAATGTGCAGTTTAAATTCTCACTAGTAACAATAATGTCATCTGAATAAATAAAAGTGCTTTTCCCGAGGACGGGTCTTAAAACAATGTCCATACAACTTTGGAATGTTGCTGGAGCGCCTGACAGGCCAAACGGCATACGCAAAAATGCCTAAGTGCCAGACTTAGTTATGAAAGTGGTCTTTGGTACATCTTCAGGTCTTACGCCTATTTGAAAACACCCAGATGTTAAATCTAATGTACTCATATATTTAGTGGAAGTTATGTTTCACTAGATTTCCTCAATAATGTGTAATGGATAAAGCGGATACTTAGTAACGCTATTTAGTTTCCTATAATCTATTGCAAAACGTCACCTTTTTGGGTGTGCAACCGGATAATCCTTATTCTTCTTACATAGAACAACCGGGCTAGCATAATTACTGGAGATGGGCGTGATGATCTTTTTACTTAGCATATCTTTAATATGTCATTCTATAATTTTTTCTTTAGACTTATCACAGCGGTAAGCCTTGTGGCGAACTGGCTGTGAATCTGCCGTATTTATTTCATGGTTGGACGCTTGCGAAAACGCGGGAATGTCACTGAACAAAGCCAAAAATTCACTTACCACTTGGAGTAGTTTTTCTTGCTCTTCAGTTGGCACATGTTCCAGATTCAGTGTGTGTGGGGGGAAGGCTCCACTTCCACTTCCGGCACCGGTGTCATGGTCAGCTTAAGTGATGCTTGACTGAAATCGAGTGTTGCTTTGGACGCTGAAAGAAAATCTACTTCCAATATTATGCTTGAAGATTTCCTACATTAAGGAACATAATTTTTACCTGCTCGTCTTTAATGCGGATATACAGTGGTACTTTACCTATGCATTTGCATTTTTTTCTGGGGCTGCTATCACCGTCGTGTTATCCGAACTGTAAATTCTATAGCGACGAAAATATTTTTTAAAAAATTCTTCTGCCACGAAGCAACACTGAGCTCCTGTATCCAGGAGGGCGGTGGTTAGATTATTGATCACTAACACT
>KK121665.1:89898-154280 GCA_000611955.2 Stegodyphus mimosarum | reverse complement strand
CCTTCGGATTTCTGCACCCTCCCGTCAGCAGAAATCCGTTTCAGTTTAAATCTTCTTTCTTCTTTTCCTAGCCTTTCCGTTGGCCTTCAAACTTTTTGTCAAACCTTGGCTTATTTTTGAACTGTCGACGTTCGCAGTCTGTTTTGGAATATTCAGGTTTCTTTTACCACTGATTCGACTTGCTTCCGTAGCCGTAATCTTACCTCTGCTGTGGCCTTGGCGCACCAAATTGGCTTTGTGGCCTGTACTGGCGTCTTCTTTTAATGTCCGCCGTTCTTCTGCTTTCAAACTGGATTGCGAGCTCAAATAACTTTTCCAATATCATCGAATTCTTTAATTCGATAACGTTTTGTACCTGGGGAAGTAACCATGGCTAAATTAAATGTGTTATTTCAGGATCCGACCGGCTTCCATAAAGAAGTTTAAATAATTGTATTTTTCTTAAAATTAACCTTCAGAGGTCCACAGTTCATTGTTGTTATGTGATGAAGAGTTCCGCTTCTAATTTCCTACGATTTCTTACTGCTGGGTAGGCCTTAACTAAGGAGATCTTGAAATTTCCGTAAATATAGTTAGGACTTCCCGGTTGGCCCAAGAAATTTTTCCTGATGCACTTGAACCAACTAATCGCTTGATCCCTCAAAGCGCTAGTAGCCAAAGTCACTTTTTAGAACTCATGGACTGGATACCACATAAAGTGGTCTCACCTAATGTTTCCAAAAAGTTATTAACCGGTAAATTCTCATCGAAGCTCGCTGCTGGCTTCATTGATGCTCACATGGTCTGTACGATGTACCCGAATTCTTCTAGGGTGACAGCTGGCTTTTCTGAATTTTGGTCCGATACCACGAGTACATCAACTTCCTCTTGAAAGTCGGCCATGGGTCTTCTCCTTTGCGAGCCACTATCAGGACTCGTATTTCTTTTTATCTGTTTGGCGAACATGACGAGTCCTGACTGGACAGAGAGTTGACTGCAAACGATGTCCTATGGAGTAGCAAAGACGACAAGATGAGAAGGCTTAAAACTACCCTTTATTTTTTTTCACGTTTTTACAGTCGCTCCCGCACTTCGGGATACAAAGACCAGCCACTTGTGGTCTGAACGTAAAAATATATGACGACTAACTGAAATTTAAATAAGAGCTAACTTTTAATATTTTACACAGATGACTAACACTAAGACTGGCCTTTTAAATCACTACGTCTGTAGCACGCAAACTGCGGAAAACTACAATACTTTTTTACTTTCAAGATGATTAAAACCTCTGGCCTTAAAGGCGGACAGTAACTGATGGCAAGCTCGCGTGAAGACTCGTGGCAAGATGGCTCACTCTCTCTTGCCTACTACGCTCTTGGCAAAAAGCCACAACTTAAATACTTAAGCATTAACGAGTACAATTTGCATAAACATATTCCCGTGTTAATTCTGGCCGGAAGTGGAAAATAAGAGATGATAATAAGTTTTTAAAATAAAATAAACGTTAGTCAAACTTAAGATCCTTACAAAGTGACAAAAATTGAAAAACTGATTTTAAACTTTCTTATGATAAAAACCAGTAAACAAACGAATAACGAACACCCTTATTTACAGAACATAACAGTTGTGTAGTCGAAATTTGAAATAATTGATACGAAGTTTAATTAATTAGAAATATTTTAATTTACTACACAACAGTACACATGTGATCATAGGTGGAGATTTGAACTCTAGACACCAGGCCTGGAACTGCTATAATTATAATCCCATACGATGCCTAATTTTTAATTCGACTAACTCGACAGCATTAGGCATAGCCCCTCCAAAAACCTCAACACGGTATACAAGGGGTTCATCCGGAATTATCGATATCTTCCTGCTAAGAAACACCAGCCATATACTGGATGTTTCTGTACTGGATGAATTTTCGTCGGACCATAATCCGGTTAAATTACTTCTGGATATCAGCTGTTATACTACACCTGACAACAGAGCCTTTATTATTAACTGGCATAAATACGCCAGAGCTCTACACAACATACATTACACAACTCCCACGATACACTCGAGGATGACATTAATAGCTTAATTGAAAACTTCACTAAAGCAGTTAAATATGCACATGATCGTGCTCAGAACGAGGTGAAAAACACAAACATGCTAGAATCGGCGAATTACACAAGCTCATCAGAGAGCGAAATACTGCAAGGAGGATATTCCAGCATACTAGGCACAAAGAGGATAAAAAAAGATTCAGTTGCCTGTGTGAGACTGTCAAGTCTCTTACAAATGCTCAGACACAAGTTGATTGGGCAAACTACCTGCGATCTCTCTATCTGGAGGATAACTCTATGTGGAAAGCTATCGCTAGGTATACGAAATGGTACAACAAAATTCCGTCTCTTAAAGGCCCTAACAAGAATTATTACACCAGAAGTGAGAAAGCGGAACTTTTAGCTCAGCATCGTGAATCTCAGTTTTGCACTAACAACATTCATGATCATACAGCAGAACACCTTGTCTCTAATTTCACATTGAATACTCTGCA
This sequence comes from Stegodyphus mimosarum, assembly GCA_000611955.2. Classification (NCBI taxonomy): domain Eukaryota; kingdom Metazoa; phylum Arthropoda; class Arachnida; order Araneae; family Eresidae; genus Stegodyphus; species Stegodyphus mimosarum. The sequence continues at coordinate 151,753 of KK121665.1, read as the reverse complement.
AACCCACTCACGGACAACATCATTTCAGTCATGCCATCTGAAGTTATTGGCTACATTAAAAATAAAAAAAAGCCCCGGGGTTGACAACGTCAAGAACCTGATGATTAAGAAACTTCCTGTCAATACCATTTTCATCATCACTAACATTTTCAGCATTATGCTACAGTGGCAACATTTTCCCAGAGCATGCCAACATTATACCTATACTGAAACGTAACAATCCCGATACCAAGCCGGAATCTTACAGATCCATCAGCCTGTCGACAACGCTTAGCGAGATCTTCGAAGTAGTACTTCTCAAAAATAAATAAATGGGCACCTGGAAAAAGGAAATATTTTCATCTCGCATCAGTTTGGTTTCCGGCGAGAACTTTCCACAGCAACAAAGTTGTTGAGACAATTTCAAAGGGCATACAGTCACGCAAAATCACTGGAGGTATCTTTATTGTTATAGCCAAGGCTTTTTGCCGAGCGTTGCTGGACCGTGCTGCTTCAGCTAGAGTTACACAAGGGTCCTTTATTGGATCCACCCTCTTCAATATTTATGTGAAGGACATTCCGACCAGGCTCAACACTAATAGAGTCATGTGTGCAGACGATACAGCTATCTTATCACATAGTGCATTTGTAAACCCACTTATACAACGATTACAAGCACACATTCATGCACTTGAGACGTTGCTCACTAAATGGAAAATTATGGTGAATGTGTGTAGAACACGGGCTACCCTCTTCACGAAGAAAAGGAAAATTCTCGAAAATCTCAATTTCTATGGAACCTCTGTCCCCTGAGCCAAGCAACACGCTTATCTTGGGATGATCCTCAATAATTCGCTCACGTGGACCCCACATATTACATCTATTATCCAAAGGTTTCGAGCTCGTAAAGCTAAAATCTACCGCTTAATTGCAGCAAGTTATTCATTTACAAACCCATACTGCGTCCCATGCTTTGTTCAACGTGTCCAGTTTAGGAGTATGCTTGCAAAAGTGTTAGAAAAGGGTTGCAGACAGCGCAGTATTGCTTTCTGTGGCAGATCGTAGAGCCCCGTGGTAACTTCATAATAATCGGATGCATGAGGAAATAAATATTTTTCCGCTCCGGACTCCTTGCTATTTTCCCGCAAAAAGATAAAAAAGATACCATGAGAGACAGAGGTTTATAAACAACTCTGTTATTAAAGTCTTTTCTTATGATTACAATGATTTAGCAATTAGTAAAAGGACAATTGATGTCCTCAACAGTTATATAATGTAAAATTGTAATGCTTGATATTTGTTTGATTATGCATCTATATTGTTGCGAAAAATTCGGCGGTTGCGCCTGTATGTAAGCTTTCCGGCATAGCACTAGGGTTGCCATAAAATAGTGTATGGTTGGGTTGCCAGATTGGCGACTTTATCGCCCATTTGGCGACCAAATAGGCGATATCCCATGGTCCAATCGGGAAGCTTCTAGAATAATTTCCTGTCGAGATATTTCTCGAAACGTGTGGAACCTAAAGAAAAGCTATATAAACCCCTTCGTTTCTGAGAACCGGCATTGTGAAGTAGTGCGAGCGTTGTGATTATTGTGAGAATAGCTGCTTACTGTGAGTGCTAAGCTACGCGAGAGTTTTGTGAACGGAAAGCAATCGAGATAGTGCTTTGCCGTGAAGCTATCTTTACAGTATAGCTTGACAGTGTATTGGTGATTTATTATAAGTTTAGTGTTGCCGTGAAGCTACCTTTACAGTTACAGCCTGAAGCTGTGTTGCTGATTGTTTCAGCGTATTTATTGTAGATTTTCGACGCTTTTAAAGGTAATTTTGGAACTGTGCTGTAAATAGTGATTCCTGTAAATAAATTGTGCTTTTTATTGTTCTGCATCGTATTTTCATCGGATACTCTGAAATCCACTAACCCGTAAAACGCAACAATATTTTATTTGTTTTCATATCTCAGTTATGCAGTGTTTCTCCTCACCTCTCTGCTTTTATGTAATTACCTAATGCGTCAATTGACACGTAACTGCCTATGTCATTCCATTTCTATGTTTCAAGCCAAATTACCAGCTCGAACTGGCTTTCATTTCTGGTCTGCGAATGTAGGGTGCTGTCTCATCTTTAGTTATCCAATTATTATTGCATCTCTGTAGATTCAATTAGCTCCAGTCTCTTTCTAGTTTTTTTTTGTAACAATATGTAATTTGTAAGCTGTTATACATGGGGTAGGGCTTTCGGCCCAGGTACCAGGTGCCAATATCACTCCTAGAACCAGAATTCGAAGAAATCGGCACCGGAGCATTAACCTGGGCTGTCGGCGGCTTTCTTAGGTGAAGACCAGCCTTTTTGTCGTTTGTTCCTTTGATCAAGAAACTGTAACATTTCAGTAGGGAAGTTTTCGATGATAATTCTTTTAATAAAGTTCATTTCACAGGGTTTCAATTTAACCGAGAAATTTTCGTGTTTTTGTATCGTGTCTTCAGATCCTCTTCTTCTTCGAATGGTGCAAACACCGGAGTACCTGGTCTGGGCGTCTTACCTCCAACGAGTAAATAATTATTTTGGAGTTCACTGCGAAGTAGTAGAGGTGCTTCTAAATGCTGAGGAGTGACAAAAATTCTATGCATACCGCGATCACACAGCACTTCTCTTAAGAACAAAACATGTAAAGGCAAGCCGTCGAACTGGGGAGCAAGTAAACAAAAATAAAGTTAAACATGTAAAGGCAGTGCGAGTCTTAAGAGTATCATAATAAATTTTAAAATAATACAAAATCATAAGCGGATTCAAAATGCAAAACGCAAAATCTAGGTACAAATAACACACGACAAACCAAATTACCAGATACGATACAAAGCCAAGCAACTACTGACAACTTCAGCACACGTGAGGTAACCATATTAAGGGGAAAATTATTTTAACTGGAGCTGCAAATTCTCAATTACAAAAACATCGTCGAAACGTTCATCATTTTCCTTGACTCTCCTACATTAGAGCTACTAGAGATACTTTATAGGAGCCTTATGCTATAGATGTCTGTATGATTGATCGGAAAGTGATCAATAATGGCCGTGATAAAAACAGTCCTGAGCTTGGAAAAAGTAAGAGCGTCAGAATAGTACATATATACAGAATAGTCAGAATAGTTGACGCGTAGTGATATCAACTTCAAACTCCTTGAAAGTGACGAGTAACGAGTCCTGACGAAATGAGCGGGAAGGGATGCCTCGAAGATTTTTCAAGGGAAATTGACTAGTATTCGCATTACACATGGGAAAAACATACAGTACATATATATATAGGTATATAGGAGCCTTAGCAAAGCCCGTTCTCCGAGTTTTCTAAGTGGATCAGCAATCTTCTCGCCCCAACGCTGGTGTGCTCGTCTATCACATGGAATACGCTCGTGTATGTCAGTTATATTTATACATGCAAGAAATTTTAACTGGATTTCTTTCTAAAGGATGTGAACTGAATTTTAATTGAATTTGTTTTCTAGAGTTTCTTTAGTATTATGAGTCGTCGCATCTTGAAATAATTATCATGACTGTGGCGATCACGTGGTTCGGTGAAGCCTGGTTAATTGCTTGCTTGTGTCACCATCTATATTCGCCAGTGGGAAGTGCTGCGTCGCATGAGCGGGACTCGATCTTGGGTCAATTTACTGGGAGTCGAATTCTTTACCGCTAACCCAAAAGAGCTCCGTTGTGCTAGGTTCAAGAATACTAACTCTTTCAAATTTGCGATCGTGGAGTTGTTCTCGAGATCGGTCCGTCGCAATGACCTTTAATCATAGCTGTCAAACCTAATTGTAAACTATAAACAAAACTTCGTTGTAACTGTGGACCATGAAATATGTATGTTTATCCTCAAGTTACCTTGGGAAGAGGGCGCTGTGATCACGAACGATGAAGGCAGCCTCTTAGCAGAGCTCCGAAATTTTTATATTTCTTTTTCCGAAAAAGACTCATTTCCTTAAATTGTAATAACTTAAAAAAGTTATTATAATTTTTCTCCGCAATCTCTCGCCCTTAAATGTGACAGTTTTTCTGTGCAAAAAAAGGTCCCATCTTCCTCGCTGTTCATTATTCTGCAATCCGAAGAAAAACATTAACTTTCAGATAAGTAGTCTTCTTTTCACTAAACTAAATTAAATATATATCACTGAAGTGCCTTTAAATTCATTTATTTATTATGTTTATAAGCCTCTGATATTAAATAATAGTTAGAAATTGCTTTAAATCATATGCTTGTTTTTCCTGTAACTATACCGTAGTGACGCTATCCTTATCAGTTAGCACTCCCCATCGGAGCCCCTTTGAGGAATTTCGGGGATCTTGGGCATCGATGAATGTATAAGGTTGCAGTTTTACTGTTTTCCATCGCAATTTTTTTTCAGTTCGCAAATGAAGGAGAAAGTAAGATTAATCTCTATTTCCTTGAATATATCACTTAGAATTATGAGCATATACTAATGAAGTGTGCCTCAATTTGTTAAACAAGTAAAAATATAATAAATTATGATGGTTAAATTAATAAATAAATATAATGTTTAAATAAACAAAATAAATTAACATTAAAATAAAAATAAACAATATTTATTTTAAAGGAGACAATAAGATTAATCTATATTTCCTTGAATACATCTCTTGGAATTATGAGCATATACTAATAAAGTGTGCCTCAATTTGTTAAACTAGTACAAATATATAGTAAGTTATGATGGTTAAACTAATAAATAAATAAATTAATTAACATTAAAATAAAAATAAACTCTAATATTTATTTATTTATTTATTTTTGCTGATATGACATAAATGTATGAATTCAACATTCACAATTCATCATGGCATAAACACATCAACATAAATGTATGAATGTGTTTGAAAACCGCAATACTAAATCTTACCTTACTTAATATATACTTTTGTTTGGTATTATGTGTTTTTTGTTGTTGTGTCTCAAGGTAAAGGCAGCACATATTGCCTTGTTTCCCATGTTGAAAAAAAAATAATTAAAACATTTTTCAAATTTTGTTTTCCTGCCGTAGCAAAGGTTAGCTTCTAAACTAGACTTAAACTGTTACGTGACTGGACACCCATTTTTTTTTTTTTTCCATTTCCTTCCCCATCATCTCATCTATTCAATTTTACCACACACACTCACTACACACACCTGGAAGAGACACTGTTTGTTGTAAATGAGCAGAGCTTCCTCCATGACTACACTCATGAACACAATCGTAACTTAGGACAATTTTCTTACTTCTTTTTCTTTTCTTTCTGTAGGCCGTTTTCATTCTTTTTCTCTCCATTACTTTTGGGCCATTTATTTTGAATTTAATTTTGGCCCATATTTTTTTTCCCGAACTTTAGAACTCGGATAAAATATACGAAGTTCCTTTTTACTTTCCTGTGAAGTACGAAATTGTCCCCTTTCTATATACCTTTCCTTCGCAGCCTAGCTTGATTTTTTGCCCATCGGGGCAGAAAGACTTAGCAAGTGCAAAACAAGACATCTGTCTGTCTGTCTGTCAAGTTACCTTGGTGCTTGTTAAAATGCCTTGTATTATGTATTGATTTGTATTATAAATATTGTAAATAGTAGGTGTGCACTAGTTGTTACATAAATGCTGCGTCAGTTTCGAAAGAAAAATTGCAAAATTTACGGTAAATATAATGCTTTGCAGTGAAATAAATTTGTTTCGTATAAGTTTCCGTATAAATTTGGGTGATGATATGATTTCATCCAAATGCTTGTAAATTTAACTGTTACAACTGATAATTTAGCATGTAATACGATATTTTTTTGAGGTGATTCCAATATTTATTTTGTGAGTTCAGCGATGTAAAAATTTCCAGACTGAAAAAAGTCGAGACTTTTTTTCCCCTGACTTTTTAAGGATTGATTTCTCGTCTAGTAGCTTAGTTATTGATTACTCAAACTGCATACTCTTCTTCTTAAATAATTTTAATTACCTGTGAAATAATCGGAAAATTATCCTTTCATTTAATTGTTATGCAAGATATGTGTGGTTGATAGCACATAATCTATAAACTAGGTAGAAATTTTTTAAAATTATAGAATTATTTAGTAAACAATTAAAGAATTATTTAGTAAACAGTTTTTATTCAATTCGTATTTCCGTTTCGTAATACTATTGCTTTAGTCTTTTTACTTTAGATATAATTTATGGGTACTTTTATTTGAAATATCCAGTTATTTTTGTCAGATTTGTTGCATTAAGGTAGAGGAAGTTTAGATTGATTAGTCAATACTTAGGAATGAGATACAGTGGGTAAATAAATGCCTTAATTTATTCATATTGACAAATAAATAAAATGTTATGCAATTTTAGCTGTCGTAATTAAATACAAGACATCTTAGATCTATAAAAATAGTAAAAATTTTATTTTAATTTGTATTTTCTACGATTTTTTCTTTCGAAAATGAAAATTTGCATGTCAAAAAAGTATTGGCAAAGTTTTAACTGCTCTGCAAATTTTGTTAAATTGAAGTTACGTGTTTCGAATCATAAGAAACTCTACCGGTATAAAGTCTGCAAAACTACTCCAAAAGTGTCTATGCATTATTTTGCAATTACTGCAGTAAAATGACTTCGAAATCGAAGAGTTGGACATTAGTATTAAAAACACGATTATTAGGTTCAGAAATGAAGGTTTAACTTATTGTGCTATAGGAGTGCAGTTGAATGTAAGTTTATGTACTGTCAGAAGTATTGTAAAAAAGTTCAAGGAAACGGGATCAACTGAAAATAAGACTAGAAGTAGACGACCTCGAATATTATCTACAAGAGAAGAACGTGTCATTATTAACAAGGTTAAGAAAAACCCGAAAATAAGTGCACCCTAGATAGCTAGAGATGTTGCTTTTACTTTGCAAAAGACTTTCAGCGTACAGACTGTACAGAATGTTTTACATGAGAGAAGTTATTATGAAAGGGCAGCTATTGGGTTGGCAACTAAGTAATTGCGGATTTCAATCATAGATGGCTTCAGTTTAATTTTTAGGTTTGCAGACGTAGTACAAATGTAAAACACATTTTGTTATTTGATAGTTGGCAATTCAGCTGTGAATCAGTAAAAAAAGTTTTTTGATCGGTTCCGTAGCTTTCGTTTCACGTTCGTTGAAAAATGGAAAATCAAAAGGAACATTTTCGTCATATTTTGCTATTTTATTTCCGCAAAGGGAAAAACGCATCGCAAGCTCATAAAAAGTTATGTGCTGTTTATGGTGACGAAACCTTAAAAGAACGGCAGTGTCAAAATTGTTTTGCCAAATTTCGTTCTGGTGATTTTTCACTCAAAGATAAAAAAACGCTCTGGTCGTCCAGTTGAAGTTGATGACGACCTAATCAAAGCAATAATTGATTCAGATCGTCACAGTACAACACGTGAGATTGCAGAGAAGCTTCATGTATCACATACATGCATTGAAAATCACTTAAAACAACTTGGCTATGTTCAAAAACTCGATACATGGGTTCCTCACGAACTGAAAGAAACGCATTTAACACATCGTATTAACAGCTGCGATTTGCTAAAGAAATGTAATGAAAATGATCCATTTTTAAAACGACTGGTAACTGGCGATGAAAAATGGGTTTTTTACAGCAGTGAAACGGAAGAGATCGTGGAGCAGGCCAGGTGAACCAACTCAAACAACATCAAAAGCTGATATTCATCAACAGAAGGTTTTGTTATCAGTTTGGTGGGATTACAAAGGAATTGTCTACTTTGAACTCTTACCACCCAACCAAACGATCAATTCTGATGTCTACATTGTCATTCATAATTGTCATTAACGAAATTAAAGAATGCAGTTGAAGAAAAGCGGCCCGAATTGACAAATCGAAAAGGTGTTGTATTCCATCATGACAATGCAAGACTACACACATCTTTGGTCACTTGGCAAAAATTAATGGAGCTTGGTTGGGATGTTTTGCCACATCCACCATATAGTCCTGACCTTCCACCATATGATTACTTTTTGTTTCGATCTTTACTAAACTCCTTGAATGGTAAAAATTTCAAAATGATGATGATGTCAAATCGTACCTGGTTCAGTTTTTTGCTAATAAAAACCAGAAATTTTATGAACGTGGGATTATGATGCTGCCTGAAAGATGGCAAAAGGTCATTGATCAAAATGGGCAATACATTACAGAATAAAGTTATTTAGTTCCATGAAAAAATTGCCTTTGATTTTCTAAAAAAAATCTGCAATTACTTAGTTGCCAACCCAATAGAAAGAAACCATTCATCTCGGAAATAAATAGGAGAAAGAGGTTAGATTTCGCCAAATCCCACGTTGATTTATCTGAAGAGTTTTGGAACACAGTTATTTTTTCCAACGAATCAAAGTTTAACATTTTCGGCAGTGATGGACAACGATATGTGTAGAAGAGGCCAAATACTGAATTGGAAAAGCAACATTTAACTGCTACTGTAAAACATGATGGAGGCAGCATCTTAGTTTGGGGCTGTATGGAGTTGGCAACCAGTATTTTATTGATGGTATTAAGACAGCACGTACATACATTGACATTTTGTGCCATAACTTAAAAATCAGTGCCCAAAATCTTGGCTTGGGAACAATTCGTTTTTCAACAAGACAATGACCCCAAGCATACAGCAAATCTCACCCGTGAATGGCTACTCTACAATGCTCCTTGCCAGTTAAAAACCCCACCTCAATCGCCTGACATCAATCCAATTGAAAATTTATGGCACCTGCTGGATCTAGAAATCAGGAAACATAAAATTTTGAGTAAAGACAACCTGAAACGTTTACTCTTGCAAGAGTGGCACAAAATTTCCAACAGCACAACAGCTAAAAATACTGTTTCCTTGCAATGAAACGTAAGGTTTTTACATATTAGCATTGTCTCTTGTAGATAGTTGTACCTTAGTAGAAATCAGCAAATTTTCAGAATGTGGCAAACTTTGGCAACCATGTGCATAATAGGTCTTCTGTTTCAACAAACATCTCTTTGTTTTTTTTTCTTCAGGTTCCAACGTATTTTTTGTGCACAAAATTTCTAAAGAGAACAATTGTTTTGGATCTGTTCTTAAAATGATCGCCACATAATTTCTACTAGAACAAAAGAAACAAAAATCTTGATAGTGATTTGTTGGTTGACTTTTCAAGTTAATACCAAATTAAAATGTAAAATATGTATGTTTGCAATAAATAATATTTTGTTATAAGTTATAATTTTTTCCCCTTCTGCAAACTGTAGCAAAGTGATCTGCAACAAGCAAAGATCAGCGAACTGCACCAAGATGGTCATGCTAATATGTAAATACCCAAATTTTTTATTATAAAATTAAATTAAATTGAGACAATAAAATACAACACATCCTTTTTAAAAATATTTTACATTTTCATGTAATTTCCCTAAAAAATGTCTTAAAAATAATAATTTATTCATTTTGTATCTATATCTACAGTACAACTCTGCAGTAGATGTTATCAGTTATGCAGAATAGGGTACTTTTCTGTGTAACTGAAAACATACATCCATATTCTGTCTTCTGTTATTGGAACTGCAAATGTACATATGAAAGCACATATGTACATATGCCCGTGTGTATATGTGTATGTGCATGTACACATTCACTTGTACGTACATATATACGTGCATACATGTATACGTTTCTCAGTCGGTTCTGATAAGAACAGTATCCGGAATAGATTTAATAAACCCGTGAGAAAAACATTTTCTGTGCATATTATTTTTTCTCATTCAGTTTGCAGAAAACCTTTTAATACATACACCACATTTTGATATAAAGTTTATTTTATTTTTTCAGATGCCATTCTGGAGTGACTCTGGTAAAACTGAAAACTACAGAGCTAAACTTGAACATAAAATGTGCATTGTAAGTACATAACTGTGAGAATTTCCATATTTTTATGTCATTTCATGTAAGGTTATTTGGTTTGGCATATGTATTAATGCAACCATCTTAGTAGAAGTCGCCAACTTTCAGAATGTGCCATTTCTCTGGTAACCATACTCATAATGGTCCTTTAGTCAAGCAAGACTGCCATTTTCGTATGCATTCCTTTTTGTTCTATTCCAAAAAGAAGAATAGTGCAAAAAAAATGCAGAAAGATTTGAAGCAGAATTGAAGTGCTTTGTTTTTTACTATAGTATATAATCTTTATTTAATAATTCAAATTTATATTTTAAATTGCTAAATTATGTTTTGTTTTCATATGTTCAAAAAAAAAAAGCCATCAAAACCACTAGCTTGCACATGATCAGTAACTTTTACCTTTTCATCTGTAAAAAATTGCCAGATTGTGCCAAGTACTTTTAGTTTTATATTTTCTGAATTTTCTCTTTTATAAAAAGAATCATAGAATGACTACATAGAGCTAAATTAGAATTAAGAGTTTTGTTTGTTTATCAGTTATTAGGAATAATTTGTAAACTGTGTATCTTTTTAATATCTTAGCATTTTAATGACAAAAGTCTCAAGTAATTGCTCTTTAAAAAAGTTAGAAAAATAAATGTACAAAATGGGAAAATTCATTAATTTTAGTTGGATAAAAATAGTAAGAAATAAATTAATTTAAAATTTCACATATTGAGAAAAAAATAATAGAGAGTTAATTTTTAAATTCAAATTCTTGATGTAAAATTTTGTAATGGAATTTTAAAGGCGTGCGTCTTTAGGTAGCCAAAATCTTGTTGAATTTTTAAAAAAATTTATTGGAATTAATAAAAATATTTTTTATTGCAGAATGTATTTTATGTGGAAAGGAAAAGTAAAAAATTAAAGAATAATTTCTTAAAAAAAGACTTAAGAATATGAAATTTTTTAAAGCAGTTAAATTATACAATGGTGAAATTGTGTGTATTGTATGTATTCCTCAACAAAATAGAGTGATAGCTGCTTTTGATGAAATATCATTAATATGAATTACAAGTAAAAGCTCAACTATCTAGCATTCAACTAAATGGAAATACCGGAATAGTTGAGAATTTTAGGGGGGGGATTACCCTCAGAATTAAATAAGTGAGAGATTTATATTATCATTATAAGAACTTGTTATATTATTAGCACATGTACATTAAATCACCAGATAGTGTGATTTAGTGCCCGAAAGGGATAAGCATGATGTCACAGTGCAATCATAAGAATTTTGCCTTGGTTTTATGTAAACTCAATTCTCCATAAGATAGTTAATTTTCGTAAAGAAGGAAATAAGTTCTATTTTTGACTGCATCTTGAAAAAATAAGGAAATGTTTGGAACCTGCCTTTCATGGCGCTGTATCGAGTAAGGTAATTTCTAAGTTATAATATCTTATATAATCTGCATCAAGAAAGGCATGACATGCGGCATAATTTGACAATGGATAAACATTCATGATGCAACAAGAAAAATTCTGAAATGGTTTTGAGTTTTCATATGTTATATCTGTACTTTCTGTTTTTGTAAAGAATGATCTGTTCCATTAAGCTTTTGTTGGAATGACAAGTTTGGCAACATCTCTGCCTATCTTTATTTAGTGATTTCATAATCAGGTAATATGTTTTACTTTCATGTTTAAGGCCTACAAAATACATTACTATTAATTTTATGTCTAAAATGCATCCCCCTGAAGTCGTGTATAATTTTTAATGTAGGCTTTTGATGTGTAAGTTGATAACATGAGATGACTGTTTTTATAATTTAGAAATTTCTTCTGTTCATTTGTCTTTTCTTCTGTGAATGCCAATTTTTATATGCTTAACTATTTGGAATTTTCACGTACCTGAAATTTGGCATTTCCTGAATTTTTGTACTGTTAGATACTTCTATCTACAAGTAAAGAACTTGCTGTAATTCTTCAAAAGGTTTTGGAAGAAGATACAGAACTTAAGCAATTGTCCGTTTAAGCAATTTGATATGGGTGTGATGATCAAACTCATTCACTGTCTGTATCTGTAGAATATGAAAATCGCTATGAAATCTTTAAAATACATCTAGATAGTAAGTTAAATTTACCAAATCTTTGGTGCATTCAAAATAGTTTCCTATAAAATAAGTGTACCTTTGTAGCTGAATTTTTCAAAGATTAAAGGCTGCAATCTATTCATTTCTTGGTGTCAATGAAAATATACTTTTATAATCTTGCCAATCTCATCTTTGGAATAAAAAGAGTAGCCACATAAATTTTATATTAGATTAAAATATAAACATAGGTCATAACATAGCAAGATCAGGAGAACAGGGGGAATATTTTATCAGTTTGAGTTTTTTTTCTTTATTTGCTTGTATGAAGTGAAGGAAGTATTGTAATCATAAAAAATGTTGGTGATCAGATTTCAATGGAAATCCCCATTTTGACATTTTTTTTTGCATGACATCTGCATGTACACCGCACTAAAAAAAAATAAGTAAATAAAAATAACAGTTCTATGTCTTCCGTGTACATACAGAATAAAGGACTCTTTATTCCAAAATTTATTCTAAATGGATTTTTTTCCCCTTGATGTCCGTGTATATGTTCATGCATTTCATGTAACCCAAAAACTAGTAGCTGTAGAACGTTTGTAATAAGTATTTCATTACCATTTAGAGGGCATTAAATCCAAAAGTAAGTGATAATTCCAGCTCGTTATTAATACATACAAATTTATTTACATATACTAGAATGGCTTCAAGCATTATTATTAGGCACACACGTTCATTATTATTAGGCACACACGTTCATTATTATTAGGCACACACCTTCAGGACCGAAGGAAGTTTGAAGGAAGACCGAAGGTTTAACACCTTCGATCTTCCTTCAAACTAAAATTAAGTTATAGAATGTGTCAGAGACAGGACGCTTCGTATGAATCTTAATAAGTGTGTTTCAATTAATTTATTAGCTTTTATACTATATTGATACCCGGCTGGGCTGTAATTAATATCATTACTTAGCTGGCAAGTATGACATGACCTGACATGCATACTTAAAATGTTTTGTATTTTCTGTAAAAATACTGCCTCTGCTTTCCTTATGCTCAAGTGGCCTGAACTAGTTGCTAGTTCCTTATGCTCAAGAACCTTACTAGTTGCTAGTTCCGTATGCTCAAGTGGCCTGAAAACCATAAACTAGTTGGGAAAGCCGGTTTGAATTCATAATTCTAATTTGTAGTTATTGCATAAAATTAGCAGTTGTCGATAACTTAATAATTTAGTTTTTATTCCTAATTGCCATAATGTCATGATGCTTAAATGTTCAGGATCTTTTAGATAAGCATAAATGTCTTCAAATTTGGGATCCCTTTGTAATTCAGCAGTTTCACACGAATCGGGGATTTTCATAGTAAGCACAGAACATCTTATCGTATTTCCCTCTCATCCAGTTTTGTTCTTGATAATGCATCGGCCACCACATTTTCTTTTCCAGGAGCATATTCAAGTTTAAAGACCTATCTGTTCAATCTTAGCAATAAATTCTTTCCTGAGTACAAACACCTCACAGCTGCATGTAAATAGTAAAAGAAGCTTTCTAAAAATAAACTCTAAATATTTGCACTGCTAACAAAACTGCTACTGTTTCTCTCTTGGTAGCCGTATAATTTCTCTGTGTAGGATTGAGAATTTTACTAAAGTGTACAACTAGAGGACCTTTTTGAGTTAGAACAGCACCCACTGCATAATTGGAGGCATTCACAGTGATTTCTAAGTTTCATTGCCTTCAGGAAACTTTAATATGGGTGCTTGAATTAAAACTTGTTTTAATTGTTCGAAAGCATCATTTGCTTTCACTGACTAAGTAAATATGGCTTTTTTTCTTTTTAGGTTTAACAAGGACCCAGCTATTTTAATGATGTCTTTAATGATGTCTTAAGTCTTAAGACTAAGTCTTCTTTAATATATCTTAAGGCATGAGTTCTGAATTTTCTGTTTCAGTTCCCTTTTCTGATATTTTATATACTAAATAACAAAGTTCTGTAGTCGCGAACTTGCAGTTTGATGTATTTACTTTTTGTCCTGCTTCATTTAAAAGTGAAAACACTTTGCGTACATCTTTAATGTGTTTATCTGTCATCTTGCTAGTAATTATTTTATCATCTAGATAAATAAATATGCTTTTGCAGAGGACAGGTTAATTGCCTATGACCAAAATAATGTCTATATGCTTTGAAAAATCAAGAGAACTCTGCATAAGCTGAATGGCATTCTTAGAAAGGCATAAACACCCGACTTTGGGATACATGCAGTTTTCAGAACGTCTTATGGCTATATGCCAGCTTGAAAAGCATCCTGCTATGATATCTATCATGATATAATTAGTAGACTTAACTTTTCAAATATTTTCTTCAGTTATGGGAATTGACATGATAGACATGATATTGAGTCACACTGTTAAGTTTTGACAATCAACTGCGAATCGCAACACTTTTGAGAGGAAAATATGGAAGCGGAAGATTATTTTTCTTCTAGCATAGAACCACAGGGCTAGTGTAAGGGCTACTTATCAGAATTATAATTTTATTTTGCAGCATCAACACAACATCATAGAGCTTCTATAATTTGTTCTCTAACTTTATCATAATGATAAGGCTTATTAATATCATAACGAGAGGACCAGACTAAACGTAGAATTTTCTTGAGCCATGGTCCTTATTGAAGTTCGTGTGCCAGTGTAGAGTCTTACTTGTTTGGGTAACATGTACTAAGTCAAGACTTGAGTGCATGTAAACAATTTATCATTATGTCTAGTTAATGAAGCAGAAATGTAAGAAGGGTATAAAAGACCCTTTTATTAAGGACTCAAATAGTTGAACACAAGGCGCTTCTGGTGCTTACAAAACCAGCCATCATGTATGGTGTAAACTGAAAAGCAGGGAATTCAGATTTATCATAAAGCTTAATCTTAAGTTAGCCAAAGGCTGCACAGAAATAATTAACATGCACATTGGCTTAAACCTAACTGGCATGACAACACTATTTGCAAGATCAAATTAACGCTGTAGACAGATTGTAGAATTTCAACTAGTTACATGGCCTTCAGCAGGTGGAACATGCTCTAAATAAACAGTCGAAAACCTCACTTTAAACTCAATCTCTTTCTACCTCATTTAAATGATAATATACCAAAGCTGACATTTGCATTCTGACAGGAAGGCAGAAAGGGAGAAGTGACAATATAGATGCTGACATAAAATAACTGGTTAATTTAAATAAATACCTTGCTACTGTAAATGTTTTTAAAATAATTTAAAGAATTCATTTATATAGTACTGTTAAGAAGATAGGGAAGAAATAGTTATTTAGATTTGCCTATATATCTTATAAAAATGTGTTGGCCTTTTATAAGTAACCATTTTTATGCCATGTGTCTCATAATTCATATTAGTTATAATATTTAAATAAAATGTTTTTAGGCTAAAGAAACCCCTGAGCCGGTATTTGACCTTGCTGACTGCAATTTGAGTGATGTAAGTTTATTTACATGCCATTCTGTAATATATCACTTCTATTCTAAAGGCACAGAAACTTATTTACCTGTGTAATTTTAGGTGCCTTCAGGTGTGTTTTCTATGTGTCGTGTCTTTCTGAAAAAGGTAAGTTTACCTGTAATTTAAGAATTGTTTCATATCTTCTTTAAAACCGTTATAATTATCTATATAATGTACATACATTTTAATAATTATGATAAGCTGATATTAATTTGTACTTGTAGAAACTAGTGAAGCTGTTTAAATCATCAAAAATCTTTTGAAAAGTTAAAGTTTGTGTGGGAGGGAATTAAAAAGCAAATAGAAATAGTTTTAAAAAAACTATATCATACTTGAAAATATCTGTAAATAAATATTTGCTAGAAAATAACTGTTTAATAGTTTTTAACCCCGTTAATTTTATTTATTTTAGCTGGCTTTTTGTTCTGCAATAGGCATTATAGTTTGATAAAAGCTATGTAAGACAACACCCAACACAAACACTCAGTTATTATGTAACTAAAATTTCTATCATGCTAAATACATTAAAAGTGCAAACTAATTCCTTGACATCCAACAGATTCTTTTAACCTACCATTGCATATTTTATAGTTAACTTTAATACTAACTGTTAAAAGGTATCTATGAAACATAAAATGAATGGATAGTTTTTTTGTTTTTTTTTATTAAAGTTTAATAAATTGTGTACAAAAGTAAATAAGATTTTTAAATATATTTGGAGGTAAGCAAAAAAGTGCTGAAATTAAATTCAGTCTTCCCTTTTATTTTTGGTGATAAGTAGAATAATTTTTAAAAGCAAATTTTCTTTTTTACTTAATTTTTAATTGTTTTGCCATCATTTTTATATTAAAATCATGATATCTATTTATGTTAGGTATTTTAAATTATGTAGTGAACATTTGATTAGTAAATTAGCATAGAAATAGACATACAAGCTGTTCACAACTATTATAAAATTAAAGTCGATTTGAGCATACGTAACATCGCAGTCAGTGGAAGATGATGAAGTTGATAACAGTGTACTTTACATCAAGTATGTTTCTAGTAAGATCTTCCCTGAATCCGAGTTTTCGATGATCAATCAGTTCTGCAAATATAATTCTGGGCATTACATGCATAAATTTAACATTCTACAGAAATGAACAGATTTTAACCATATGTAAATACATATTGGAGACCTATATTCAGTAGTTTGATATAAATTAGCAAACGATAAATAGTTTTGTAAATAAATTGTGTTAAGAATTGAATGTGGTTATAAATGATTCATTTTTTTATGCTTAAAATATCTATAACGATGCCAACTTTTGCAGATTTTCCATAATTATTACTGATTTATACCTGCTATTTGAGAATTGTAGATGCTATAATTACATGACTGCTCTGTATGAGTAAATGATAAATTCAAGTAAATGATGAAAACATATAACTGTGCTGAGTCATGACGAGTCTGCTATATTAGCTTTGAAAGTTCTGCCATCACAACTTATGTGTCAAATAGACTCGTAAACCATTGTGCTGGTGTCACATGCACATGCTTTATGAAAGCTGTACCAGGCATTAGAACCTTGCTTGTTGAAAATATAACACACATATATGATTTTTGTTTTTATTTTTATTAAAAACTGTTAAGTTATATTTATCATGTCACTTTCAAAGAAACAAAAAGTTCTTCAAAAATACAGACAGCTATATTGAAGAATGACCATGTTTACTTGTTTCAAAATTTGCAGAAAATCATGTTCTGTGTGCAGATATGACTTTTTAGTCACTTGTGACAGTGGTAACAACTATAGGCAGTATGTGAAATCTAATAAATAACGAGACTGTATGAAAATAAATTCAGAGGCAGTGTTATTTTTTCAATAAAAACTGACAGCCATTGCCATTCTCTTATAAGTGCAGAGTGTTTCTAGATTTTCTTATTGAATGTAGGAACTGAAGGGACTTTCAACATTGTATGGAAGAATCAGAATTGAGTTTAGACTCATTTCATCCAATGAGATGCTGAATGTACCTATTGTGCAGAAATCTTTCATTCATTGCTCTGTTACTAGAATAATAGCCATGCACATTTAGCTACAGAAAAATGTGCAACAAATTTGATTTTATCAGGGGGACATTTTTAATCTTTTGTTTCTTATGCAAAATTGTAAGTAATATACCTTATATAATGATTTGTTATTATAATCACAGTCTGAAGAATACTTGAGTATCTCAATCATAATTCAGTTAGCGTTGCTGATAGTTCTTTTGCAAGGTTGTTATCTCTAGGTTTTGGCATCTAAAAATTAGTGACTGTATCTTGACATAGCCAGCTCCTGTTATTTTCTTTTCTTTTCTTTCTTTTTTTTTTTTTTTTTTTGAATTGAACTATCTATTGATGAAGTTGGAAGCTCCAATTTTTTCTGTCAGCTTACATTGAACTGCATACATTTTGGTTTGCATACTTGAGTAGTTGAAAACACACTCCAGGTCTGTAACATGTTCCAGGCCGGGTTAAAAGTATATAAAGTCTTTAAACTTATATACAGCAAGTATTATCTCATCCACTCAGTATATCGCTACAGTATTAAAAAAGCAAAGTTTTCATTTAAAGGACAGCTCAAAAAGAAAGATTAATGAACTGTATGAATTGATATATCTGAAATTTTTGCTAAGAAAATCAAAAGTGCAAAAAATTTTTGAAATTGAGTAATATGAACTTTTATGTTAATGATATATTCAATGTATTCATGCCTCTTTGTAATAAAAACCTTTCTTTATAATGTGTGAGTTGTATTATTTAATGTTGATGTGCAGTTTTAAGAATGAAAAATTGAAAATGTAACTTATTAAACTGTATGATAGGAACTGTCAATTCCGTGGTGACCACTTAATAGTTTTGCTAAATCATAACTGAATACTAAAGTTGCAAGTTATCTCATACAGCATTGAGAATTAGAATAATGGACTGAAGCCAGAGTTTTTATGCCAAATTCACAACATCTAATCAGAAAATGTAAAAAACTAATTAATATTTTCATCAATAATGCATAAAAATAGTTACTTTTTATATTATTATTTTTTTTAAATACAAAGTAATAATATTTTTAATTTTTTAGACACTTTTCCTTCAAAATAATCAACTGTCATCTCTTCAGGGAGGAGGATCTCTAACAGATCTTGGTCACCTCCGGGTAAGTATATAGTTTCATAGTTCTGAAAATTTACTTATTTATTTATTTTGAAGATTTATGTACAGTAGTGCTCCATATTCATGATGTAGTTCATGTTTCAGTATTTATTTAAGTATGTAAAATTGCTGATAATAAAGAATGCTACGGAAGTAGGATATTTGTTAAGCATACATATGGCAAACAAATTCAGTTGATGAATTAGGCACTGTAAGACATTACCAACATTAGTTAAAATAATAATAAAGTAACCCTGCATTACACTATACTATATACTATGCTGTTAAGTAATGAAAAATATACTGTATGTAATAGTTAATTTTTTTCTTTTACACATAAAAATAAGCAATTTTGGCTTTTCAGCTTAATCGTAAAACAACTAAAGAGAAATAAGGAAGTACGCTTAAAATAGAAATCATTCTTCTTTGCAGCAAAGCAGTGGAAAAAGTCATATGGCTATTGTAGCATTAATGGGAATTGGGAATACTCTTGATACAATGTGGATGTAAATTTAATAGAAATGTGGTCATGAACGCATATAACAGTAAGTCAAAATATTCTTTGACTGCTGATGGTTGAATTCCTGTCAGTATATCTGTAGCTATTAAGCACAGTGGGGATAAAAAAGTGCAAATCTGAGGGGGGTCTCAGTACAAACTGTGACTACAGATGAGCGGATAAACCATGGATAACAAATTAGCAGGTATGGGAGCAACTGTGGTCATAATATTCTCGAGTTTATCAGGAAAATTTCATTGTAGCTTGAGGAATTATCATCATATATAGTACAAATATGAGAGATTAAAAATTAAACTCCTTCCATATAAAACTACATTAAATTCATCTCATTTTTTTAGTGTTGCACATGGGAATGGGGGATTTCAAAAATGCCATATTGCACTGTAATATACGTATATTCATATGTAATTCTGAGTATAAAAACATACATGTATGTCATTTATATAAAAACTATCTTCTAAGTGCCAATTATTTCTGAGGTAACATTCCTGAGGTCATGAATAGATGTATCTCATAATTCTCGGCAGTACATCAGCAGTAACAGAATGAGTCTCTTCACATATCACAGCTTTGAATTCATCACATAACACAGTATTGAGATATCCACAAGTTTTCAAGGAATTTTGAATATTTATTACATTTGGCTAAGAAAGTTTCAGGAAACGTTGCTGATTGTTGAGATCACTGTCCTGCAATACGTATATTAGCTGGAGCTTATTTGGATGCAGTTTTAAAACTTCCATGCAGTATTCTAACCAAACTTTGACATGTTAATCCTAGTGAGTTGGCATATCATTGTGCAGAACATTGCGGACTTTGCTTGTTGCTGCATTTACTGCAAGACTTAATTTCTGGAGTTCTTACTGTTTTTCTTTGTCCCATATGTTTCAATTTCATTATTGACCTCATGGCCTCAGATTTTTCCACCCATTTCTTCACAACTGAAATGGAAAGGCCTGCCAGTGTCCAAGCAGTAAAGTCGCTGAAAACTGGTAGTTTGATCTGAGGCTCGAATCCAGTGAACGGGCTGGCTGCATGGGCATTTTTGTGGTTTTTCCCATGTGCCAGTTTGCCTTAGAGTGTCCTCCATGAAGGCATCTCTCCCTTAAGCTGATAACCCTCGAAGCTTTGCCATAATCAAATAACCAAATCACAACTGAAATGTCATTGTATATGCTACATTATTATGGCCTTGCAATGTTACTATATTTAGAATGATTGTATACCATGTGATTAAAAAATCTCCTACACCCGGGCACTGTCCTGTACTTTAAAATTTTTTTTCATATTTGCATACTTCACATATTCCTTCAGAACTGTTCCTGATTCTCTATCTGCTTTTTCAACTGGACTTCAAAAAAATGTTCTGTTTGACTGTTTTCCCCATATATATTCATAATCCTGTTATTTTTCTTTATAATGGTTTCACTTATAGCAATCTGAATTTATGGCCTTCCAAATGCACAAAATGCTGGCTATTAAAATTGCTATGCGATGAAGGCAGAATGCAACAAATATCAAATTTGCATGAAAGATTCTACTTGCTGAGATATGCAAATGATTTGCATTTCAGCACGTGCACAAAACAGGTATCAGTAATGCCATCTACATTGTGACAGATTGCATAGTAGGTTTCTCATTTGGAACTTGCTTTTGGGCATTAATTGTTTGTATCAAGATTGTGTTATGCCTTTTGTAAGAAGGAGAAATTCTTACCAATATGTGTTGGAATTCGACTGCTGCAGTATCATGGCATGTTGGCACTGCAGGTTATTGTTCAGCAACACTGCAGTTTATGTTGGTCAAGGATACCATGACTTTCAGATAAATAGGGAATTGATGGCTCAAGTAGGGTTGCACAGAACACCATATGGTCCCAAGCTACTAATGCCAGATAGGATAGATGTGTTCTTTCACCATTGTTGGTTTGTAAAGCTACATTACGTTCCCCGAGTCTGCAAACTTGGCTAGTGTGCAGATTGTCAGTTGTCTGTATGGGCATTGTAGCTACAGATTTGTGATGACATCTGTAGCGTTATGAACTGTCAGCATGGCAACTGTATTATGATTCTATAATTCTAAAACTAATCAGTGGACAGTATGAATAGAGAGCTAACTATTTTCTCAATGATGATTACCTACATTCAGTACTGGCACATGCTCTGTCATGTTGCTTAGCCGAATCCAGATGGCCAAGTGAGAGTTTCTCTCTATATCCAATAGGTGGCACTGTATTCTAACTTAACATGCCGCCACCCACTGAAATTCCAAATTTTAATACATAAATTACAAACAAACATACAATTTAACGCTTCAAGAACAACTAATTATGCAGTACAAATATGAAAGTTAATAGGTAATCTTTCAACATGAATATAATATAAAATAATATAAACATTATAAAGAACATAAACTAATTCACTAATGCCACAATCTAACTCTTTAAAACAGTTCCATTGCGATATAGAGCACAGTTTCCAATAAGAACACAATAATGTAAAAGCTAAGCATTGTTATCTTGGATAGGTAATAAATAAATTTTACTAATACATCGAATATGCACACCATTTGATGTTTTCACTTTAACAACTCTGATTTTATTATCTTTACTAGGTAAAACTTCTACAATTCTAGCTAAAGACCATTTATAGGGGGGCGGGGAAGATTATCTTCTTTTAACATGCCTGCCTTTAAATTTTCTTTATTAATAAACCATTTGGTACGTTGTTGGAAATGATTTAAGTAATCAGTTTGCCAATGTTTCCAAATAACCTAAATTAACTTGATAATAATTTGCCATTTAGAAAGTCTATTATCTTTAAGATGAGACAAATCTGGTTCGGGACAAGAAGTAATGGAATGTCCAATGAAAAAATGACCTAGCGTTAAGGCTTCAAAATCATTTGCATCTGTTGATAAAGGTTAAATTGGATGAGAATTGAGGATACCTTCAATTTTTGTGACAACAGTCCAAAATTCTTCTAAAGTCAATTTATAGCTGCTGATTGTATGCTGAAGGTGATATTTAAATGACTTAATACCTGCTTCCCATAAAACACCAAAATATGGTGTTTTAGGTGAAATCAATTTCCAATTTATACCTTCAGATGTTCAGAAATATGCTATATCAAAGGACAAAGCTATGCAATTTTTTTTAGTTCTGATTTTGCACCAACCATATTAGAACCGTTATCTGACATTATGGTATTACATTTTCCACATCTAGAAATAAATCTATTAATAGTAGGAAATAATGCATCTGTCATTAAATCTGTTACTAAATGTATTGCATTAGTAGCTAAACATATGAATATAGCAACGTCCACTTTTGCATAATTAACCTTTTTCTGATTTTTGTATCTGGTGAGGAATGGACCAGAAAAATTGAGCGTGCATGTATTAAATACACACCCTGGGTTAACTCTCTTCACCAGGTAAATTTCCCATAAGTTGTTCACCTACAATTGGTTTAACCTTAAAACATATTACATATTCATGTACAACCTTTTGAACTATATCTCAACCATTAATAACCCAAAATTTACTGCGAACCTGATGCAATAGTGCTTCGGGTTCGCGACTGAGATTCAAATATTTTACATGGTAATACTGAAAAATGAATCTAGTAAATACATGATCTTTCGGCATTACATAAGGAAATTTTTGATTGTAATTAAGATTACTATTGACAAGTCTGCCTCCAACTGTCAGAAAAGAATCATTATCTAGAAATGGACATAAAAATTTTAACTTAATTTTGGAAGAAACACAATTCTTATTTTTTAAGGACAGAATATCCTTGCTAAAATGTTGTAATTATACATACCTGATTATGATTTTCTCAGCATCATCCAATTCTTTAACAGTTAGAGGATGTATTACATTTTTCCCTTTACAATTGGCTATAAATCTTTAATCAAAACACATGAAAAATATGAATATAGTTATTACTAATGTCTAAAATAAGAGAATTAGGGTTCACATTTAGATTAACTAAGTCATTGTCCATTCTTAAACAGTTAGAGAACCTATTAAATTTTTTCCCTTACAATTGGCTATGAATCTACAAACAAAAGTTAATACACGAATAATACGAAGATAGTTATTACTAATGTTAAGAATATTATCTAAAACAAGGGAATTAGAGTTCACATTTAGATTAACTAAGTCATTATCCTTAAGTTTGAGTTCTTTGGCGTATTCCACATCATCCATATCAGATGAAATTACTTCACAAGGATTAGTCAAAAACCTCTCCTGAGTCAAGAAAGTTGGTCCATACCACCACAAATCATTATGAAGAAGTTTCCCTAGTCAAGAATGTTGGTCCATATCACCATAAATCATTATGAAAATGATCTTTAGTTTCAGTTCCCCATGATATTAAATCAGCTGGATTATTATGAGTGCTTACATGGTACCACTTACGAACAGCAGTCATACTGCGAATAACAGCAACAAATGTCTTTAGTTGATGAGGTTCCTTCATAATCCATGCAAACACTATTAACCAGTCAGTGAAATAATACACCTTCACTGTGGGTGGTTGAATGGCCTCTAGTATTCTTTTCATTAGTTTACTAACAGAACTGCACCACAAAGTTCCAAAGGAGAAATGGTAATTGACTTTAAATGTGACACGCGAGACTTGCTGCATAGAAGTCTTGATGAACATGCATTCGAAGATGACATACATTTCACATAAATTGCAGCACTATAAGCTTTCTGACTAGCATTGCAGAATCCTATTATTTCTGTTTGTTGTAATATATTGGTTGCAGATGCGATAACCATTGACTATTTTTAGACTGTGCAGAAATGTCTTCTATTCTTCAAAGCCATTTTTAGAAACAGGTGTATTCCAATTTATTTTTAGAAGGCAAAGGTTTTGTAGAAATATTTTAGCCTTTGTCATAACAGGTCCAATTAAACCTAACGGATCAAAGAACCGACCTATTGCTGATAAGACATCTCTTTTCGCTACTGTTTCTTCAATGTCAAGTATCTTTAAATCATAAGAAAATCAGTCTGTAGCCGTACTCCATGACATTCCTAAGGTCTTTGTAACATGAGGTTTATCGGGAACTTGAAAGGAATAATATTGAGTGTACTTCTTTATTCTTATATAGTTCTGTATTATTTGAACACCATTTGTATAACTGCATTCCAGCCCATTTTAGAAGACAGGTTAACTGTGTCTGCAACTTCTTGTCTCCTTCTCCTTGTAGCATATTGGCTCCAGTAATAATGTCATCTATGTAACAATCCTTTAGTATGGCTCTTGAAGCATAAGGAAATTCAGTTACTTCATCTGTTGCCAACTGCTTCAGGACCCTTGTTGCAAGGAATTGTGCACTTGCTGTGCTGTATATTACAATCCTTAGATGATAAGTCTGCTCAGGGCTACCAACTGATTCTTTCCATAAGATCAACTTCAGGTATCATTGAGATGATTCAATAAGTATTTGTCTGTACATCTTCTAAACATTATCTCCTAGTGCATAGTTGTACTTTCGAAATTTAATAATAATAGAAAATAAATCTCCTTGGGGATCCTTTCATTAGTATTGAATTAAATGATTTTCCATTACTAGTAGCAGCTGATGCATTAAACACAACTCGAAGCTTGGTAGAGGTTTTCTCTGGCCAGTAAACTCCATGATGACTAAGATAACTGCAAGTTGATGTTTCAATTCCTTGAACTACTGCCATCTGTTAAATCCTTATATTCCTTGATAAAATTCTTATATAATGTTTTCATATTCAAATCGCTTTCTAGTCAATTCCATACTTGATGCAATCATTTCTCTGCCAGTATTTTCAGTTCTCCTAATTCTACACATTTGTTAATGGGTAACTGAACTGCATATCTCCCATCATTTTGTCTATGGTGAGTACGTTTGAAATGTTCCTCATAGTACTTTTCTTCTTCACTCAAAACATCCTTAATATCTGCAATGTATTCAACTTCCCAAAATCTTTGCAAAATTTTGTGAACCCTTTTTTCACTATTCAGAACTAAGCCACAATAATTTACTTCTGAGTTACTCTTGCATGTACCAAACGCAATATACCCAAAAACTGTTTCCAGAAATAACCAAACAGTTAACTGATCTTACATATGATAAATCTTTATTTGAAATCTGTACATCTATTTGGTAATTAATATTTGTAATGTTCTGATGTATTTTGGATACAGATGCATAAATTAATTCTTTCTTTCTTTATATTTAACAAATTGGCAACTCTTTCACACAGAAAACAACTCATGCTGCTGTTATCAAGCATTGGGCAAACTGGAATTCTTTTTCCTTCTGAATTACAAACATATACTTTTGCAGTCGCTTATAATACATTTTTTCTCCCTGTCAAAAGACAACTTGATTGATTTTTATTAGAGACATCTGTATTCTTGTTTATAATTTCGTCACTGGTTGCTTCAGTTTTTCTTTTGTCTAACTTATGATCGATGGCATCATTTCTGAGCAGGTGATGGTTTAGTGAATGATGTTTTTTATGGCATTCCAAGTATCTGAACTTAGAATTACATTTTGCAATTAAATGTTCCTTACTGAGACAGTTTAAACACAATTTATGGTTTTCAACTTTTTCATATCTTTGATTTGGATTTAATTTTAAAAATGAATCACATTTATATAGTGATGATTATGATTTTTACATACCACGCAAGTCAGGAAACTATCAGTTTTAACCACCAGAGCCTTTGATTTTGAACTTTTTTTAACGGATATTTCATTTTATTAGTATTATGGTTAATGTTATTCAATAATTGACATCTTTTCTCTAAAAACGAAATTAATTTATCAAATGTAGGAACTTTTGTAGCATAAATGCTTAATTCAAATTGTTTGCACTTTTCATAATCTAGTTTTTGAAGTATGGTGTTTTATAACAGAATGTCCAATAAATTATTTTTCTCATACACTCACTTCCAAAAGTTAAGCATGAAGATGTAAAATGCAAAAAAATCAACAAATACTGCTTTGATTGACACAAAATTCGGCAGGAAAGTAGCATATACATTTATGCATAAAACAAAATCAATAATTATATACAGAAATGAAAACAATATTAAACTTTTGTAAGTTATCAGATAATGACATATGGAAGACTTAAACAGAATTATGTATAAAGTGAAAATAAACAGCATAAAAGGAAAAAAAGGACATTAATAGGGTATGTGATCCCCCCTCATCTGTATACAAAGTTTACACCTTGTGACCATGCTTTCAATTAGGTGGTCAACCACCGCAGAATTAAGCAATCGCCATTCTTTAGAGAAGTTTCCAGCTCAATAAGAATGGCTGGAGGTAGGAAACATGAAGATACAGCACGGCCAAGAGCATGCCAAAAATTTTCAATGAGATTAAGGTCGGGCGAATATACTGGCCACACCATATGTGCAATCCCTTCACTCTCCAGGTAGTCGTCGACGATGTCAATTCTATGGGAACATGCGTTATCGTCCATTAAAACAAAAGTAGGGCCAACTGCTGCAGCGTACAATCTCACAATGGGTTTCTGAATCTATGTATCCATATGTAATGATTCAAAAGTTATGTAAATAAAATTTGTAAAAAATTGTTAGAAATCTGAGAAATTAGGGGTGTGTGCTGTTTATCATACCACATGAGATCATTCTGTAATTTGAATGATTTATTTAAAATTGTCATACTGAGCTTAAATTATTTTCCACCTATTCACTGATGGCAGTCATGTTTAGTTATGAGCAGGATTAGTTCTTTACAAAAAATTTGACTGGAACATTTCAGTGCCATCATGTGAGATTAAAATTTTCCTTAAAGAGGATGTATTATAATATACAGTTATAAATTTTCTTTAAGTAACGTGTTTCCAGATTTTGAAAAGGATTCTGTAGTTTCAAAACTGTTCCCTCCCCCAACAGACAGTGTAGCAGTAGAGGTGCATTTTTATATTACTTTGAAAACATTTTGTTGCATTTCTTGTGTAGAGAATATTGTAGGATAATTCAAGGTTTAATATTCTGGAATTTGGGAGCAGGATTATTTTACTGTGTATTTTTCATATAAATTCTATTAAAGGGTAATTTTAAAGTTATTTAAATAAAAAAGAAATTCAAGGTTATAGCAAAAACTAAAAAATAATATAAAAAATCAAATTTTTATTAGATATTTATATAGAGTTTTGTTATTCACAAAATTTCAAAAATGAAGCTCTTAAAATTTATAAAATTAAATTCATACACTCACTTCCAAAATGTATTGTCTCAGGTGATAATAACACCTAAGTAGACTGTAACTGTCCTTTATTAGAAACACAATATCTCGAGCTCACAGTTATAAAATTAATTACTCATTGCTTTCAATGCGCTGATTCAGACTTTTTCGTACGGCGCCAATGGCGACTTTATTCAAATCGCAAGTCATGTATGTGGCTGCATTGCAGAGGTGCAGGCACTAACATACTGTATTGCAGTGTGTTAGCATTCAAACAATCATAATTAAGAAATACATACGCAAATTAACATGAAAGCATCAAAATCATAATCAGACATTTAACATATAGATCAACATGTTAACCAAAAATAATACAACCTGAAATTCAGTTACTTAACGATACTTTTTGTAATGCATATTTAGTACTAAATTAATGGTAGAGGCAATACAGTCCCCACTGTTTATTAAAATCTCTTCCATTGTAAGTATATTTGAGTTTATAAATGGCCGAGTTTAAAAACAGCAGTTTCAATATTGTAAATTATGGTTCCAACTTTGAATTTATTTAGAGAGTTATTAACAATTAATCTAATAATTAGTACCTAAATTAATAATTAAAAATTAATGCTAAAATTAAACTATTTAGGAAACTTGGAAATTTATTTACTATTTATTTTTTTTTTAAAAAATATTAATTACCTGTTGAAATTTTAAACTTTTATAAAGAACTGCTGTATCCATGCTTGTTTTGCATTGTTCATCAGCAATCTTTCAATTATATTTTCAAGCTCATAAACTGTTGGTAGCTTTTCTAGTACCCAGCTTTCAGTTCATCTTAGTTCTTCGTAGAGTTTGCAGTGTTTTTGTCAGTTCAGCTGAAGTTGGCTTGCAGTCACTTTCTTCCATATCAATTTCACTGTCATCTTCTGTTTCTGCAGCTCTTTTAATACTTTCTATTATATCGTAGTCCACGTTTTCATATGCCATCTCAATATTATCAATTGCAATGTATCCCAACAATGATCCTTCGTAATTTCCCTCACTGATGTCCAAAATTTTAGAAAATTTTGCAAATCCTCCGTGGCTTTTTCTTTATGAAAGACTTATTTTCTAAACCAATTTTTGACTGTGTTTTAGGAGACTGCTTTCCATGCATTGAAGACAATATGCATAGCCTTTAGCAAATATATCAACTTCATTATCTCCTTTAAAGTGCTTACATTTTGCAAAATTCAACTTTTTTTATCTTTCATTGTACAACACCTTTTCTATAATTACATTTGAAAGTTTTTATATTACCTTGGTCTAATGGCTTAATGACAGAAGCTGTATTTGTGGGAAGAAACATTAACTTAATGTTTTTCATAATGTTTTTAGAGAGGTGTGCACCACAGTTATTTAACTGTAAAGCTATTTTCTAGTTTTTTAGTATTTCAAAAGGAAATCAGTAATAATACTGCTTGTCATCCATGAGTTCTTGTTATTGTGGTAACTTATAGGCAAATTCTTGACTCCTTTTAAACATTGAGATTTTCTACTTTTTTCAGTAACCACTGGCATCTTTTTAATTTTTGCATCCATATTGCACATTAGTAACACTGTAACTCGTTGTCTTAATTTCTTAAAACCAGCTGCTGTTTCAGATTTAAACGTCAAGGTGTGCTCTTGTAAAAGAGACCAGTTTTATGTGTGTTATAAATTTCATATGGCTTGTATTATTTTAGAAGCCTGAGTAAAATGCCTTTTATCCATTTCTCAGTTGAATCATGTTCTGCCCCTTGCTTCTCATCCCTTACCATATAGTTTCCTATAAACGATGTTATTTATCTCTTTCCATCTTAAAAGCCATCCACACAAAATTTTCTTTTAGTATTTTAGTAAATTCTACAGCTTTGTGATCAAAAGAGCTCTAGAAATTGGAACATTTTGTAGTCTCATAGCTTGAAACCATTCTAAAAGAACGTTTTCAATATATGTTGATTTTTCATCTCTTTTGTGCTTCCTTGAAACATTTGCATTATTTACCAGTTCTTTATCAATGTTATTTTTTTGTTAATGTTATACAAACCTCCATTTTGAAAGCTACTTATATTTACCAAATGCATCTTAATCCTTCAGCAGGTTATCTTTTTTCTTCAGGCTTAAATCATTTTGTGCAGACATTTTGGACATGAGTCACCCACAGGACAAATAAATGGCATTTCTTCCATTGATTTGTTCAAATCTAAGATTCCCATTTCTTGCCAACTGGAAGATTATACCTTTATCATTTCATAGTTATTATAGGCCTTAATTAATGCTTTTTTCTCTTTTTCTTCAGCCTACAATGACCACTTCCCTTTTCCAAACAAGGACTGGTAATGTATGATAATGCAAGGAAGCATTTTATGATGTTTTCTGAGAATACCCTGCAATCTTAGTCAGGGCCAGATTACCAATTAGGCACGTGCCTAGGGCCTACGAAGGCCAAAGGTCTTAGGGCTTTGAAAAAAAATATATTGAAATAAAAATACCCCAAAAACTTATAAACATTTTTATATTATTATATAGTGAAGGTCAAAATAATATATGTAAATACAAATACACAAAAAATACGAATACAAAACGTTTGGTTTACTAAGTAGATCCTAAAATAACTCCTTTTTTCGGGATTTTGACACAGCGAATTCGTGTATTATATCTTCAAAATTAATGCCGCGAGCGACATCACTTTCAATACACAGAAGGCCCAGTGACGAAGTTCTCTCTTGACCCATAGTTGAACGCATAAAATTTTTTATAAGCTTCAACTTGGAGAATGATCTTTCTCCTTCTGCATTCGAACCCAATATCGAAAGGTATATGCGCAATGCAATATTAACATTTGGGAAACTTGACACAAGTTTATCCTTTATTTGTAATTTGATGAGATCCGTTATAGAGGTGGTTTTGGGGTACAAATTTGAAAAAATCAAATACTCATCAACAAAGTTTTCTTCTAAGTCAGACGGATACATTTTTACCAGAGCTTGAGCCTTAACCTTGATAATGTCCTCGGTCAGTGTATTATCCGTAAGAAAACTAAATGTGTCATAAAGGCTGGTATACGCAGTGCGTCTCTTTGTCATTTCAGCGCAAAGCACATCCAGAACAATAAAAAAAACATTAATCTTAAAGGAATCTTTGGCACTGCGAGAGGGAGTCTCATCTGGCCCTTCATCGAACTGTCGTTTTCTCTTACGAACTCTAGTTTCGGATTCTTTAAATTCTGAATCTGGTGCAAGGGCTTTTGCCTTAAGATAATAGCTATTATACATGTCCTCAGTTCTGCAGTGAGATAAATATTGAATTAAACTGTCGTAAAGTCGCACCATCGTGTTAAACTCGATGCCAGGTTCTTGAAGAGATTTATTTACAATATCGACGTGTTTTAGTAGATCTTCCCAAATAACTGTGAGTAATACCATCTCCAAAGTATTCATTTGATGGATTAAGGTTTGTGCCTCAATCACTGTTGTAGGTTTCATACCTTCACTAGTTGAAATATTTGTAAGAATACCACGTATATCATCATAATGGGCACATAATGTTTTTACAGCCTCATAACGTGCTGACCATCTGGTCTCTGAAAGTCTTTTTACAGAAATTTTACTTCCCAAAGACCTTAGTTTAGACCATCTTTGAGGGGACGCTGCAAAGAAATTGTAGAGCGATTGCAAAATTTCAAAAAATTTTACAGCTTCTAAGCAGCTTTCTGCCGCCGCTGTGCCAACTAGATTAAGACTATGAGCTCCACATGGTACCCAAGTGGCTGCGCTGTTGATTTCCCTAAATCTAGTTTGTACTCCCGAATACACTCCGCTCATATTAGCCGCATTGTCATAAGACTGACATCTGCAAAATTTTGGGTCTATTCCCTGATTTTCTAAAACTGAAATTAGAGTGTCAAAAAGATACTTGGCATCATGTTTTTCTATTTTAACAAACATCAAAAATCTTTCATATATATCTCCAGTTTTTGAGACATATCTAATAACTATGGAGAGTTGATCCGTATGGCTAACGTCAGGTGTAGAATCCACAGTGATTCCATAATACTTGGCTTCTTTGATTTCTGTAACTATTTTTTCCAATACTTTTGACCCCAGTAAAATTATTAGTTCTTCATACGTTGTGGAGGATAAATATGATACTTTTCCGCGGCCTGGATTACCGTATCTTCTTACATGTTCTTCTAGAAACGGATCAAATTTGGCTAAGAGATCGATACACCCAAGAAAATTGCCATTACTAGGATCACCATGTATTTCATTATCGCCTCTAAACGCTAGTCCCCTTTCGGCCAAAAACTTAATTACTTCCACTACTCTTCTTAAAACCGTTGTCCAATATGTGCTTTCTTTTTCCTTGACAATATCAAACGTCTCATCAATTTTTCTAGTTTGTTGGTAGTTCACTAAAGCAGAAATAGATGCAAAATGTTCTTTTGACACTTCATGACTTGAAATTCTCGAATGTGCGTTTTTCCAGTCATTAAAGCCTGTAAGGAATTGGTTACACAGGTTTGGATTTCCAGGTAGGTCCGATTTGAACAAAATACATTTATAACAAAAAAACTTGCCAGTAGATTCGGAAAATATCAACCAGTCCCTTTTTATAATATCATTGTTGTTCAGTTTTCTGAAAAAATAATCTTGTGATGGACATCTCATTATTTCGCCAAATTTAGTGGCGTATAACTTAAAATTTATATCCAATTTCTGCACAGGGTGATTACGAGAGAAGTAATCGATAAGATCTGCGCTTATGGTTGTCCACCGTGCTGGATCAGAACTGAAAATACTTGAGGCTGATGTTGTTGGTAGTGATTCAGGCACCACCTGCTTGGAAGCGTCGTTAAAATTTCGTAAACCCCCGTCAGCCTCGTCTTCTGTGACATTCTCAGTTTTATTGGTTGAACATTCTTGCGAGTCCCAACAAGCCTCAGCTTCTTTAGGTCTAACCTCGATCGAGGAAATATCTACCGCATCTGCATTATCTTCTGTCTCCTTAGAAATGTTAACATATTTCAATAAAGAACCTTTAATTTTACTAAGCGACTCACTCACTTTCTCTTTCTTTTTGCGTTTTTCATGTCCACTTTGGTGTTTTCTTTTATATCCATCAGACATTTTTCGCTAAAAAAAAATATTTAAAAAAAGCTTTTATAAATTGCGCTTAAAAGTTTAAAATAATTTTTTAACTTTCTGATATACCATAATAAAAGCGATGGGCACGCACAAACTAAAATTTAAACTTGTTTTCTCCTTCTTCTCGTCACCTTTAAATATACATTTTAGTTTGCGCCCGTCGCTTTTATTATGCTATCAGAAAGCTAAAAAGTTATTTTAAATTTGTTAAGTAATGCATTTTAAACTTGTAAAAACGAAACCCGGATTTACGAGTATGGATTAAAATTAAGCTATTCCAAAGGTGATTTGGACTGTACTATTTCTACGACTACTACTGGAGATTTTTTACAATAGTATGGCCAAACCACCCCATAGTAGGCCTACTCAAAGTTCCTTGCATTGTGCTGCATTCTACGGCGGACTATTATACTAATAAGAAGTGATAAAATGAAAATTCTATTATTTATAATGGAATGAAGCAATATTCCAGAATCAAAAACTAGGTTGAAATAAGTAGAGTATAAAAACAACTTTCCTTTACTTACCTTACTTATAATAAATTTAACTTCCAGTTTTTAAACTAAAGATTGACTTGGGGTTGAGCGTGATTAAATACAAGCACAGGCATACACGCTCTATCGTAGTGTTTACATATTAACTTATTACACAACTGAGCTACTAAAACAAAAGACCTTAGCAGCAGGGAAAACCTCTCGATCGCGCACAAGCGTTTGGTAGTGGGCATGGAAACGTGGCCAACTGTGTCAAACGCATGTGCCCGTCCGAGAGGTTTTCCCGGCGGCTAATGTCTTGTCATGTTCATGTACTAAAACCCTGGAATTCTGCATGGAATTTGGTAGATATAAAAGTTGCATTGTTGCAGATAAACTCAATTCTGGAATTATGGCTATTGAAAATGGCTCTATGAAAAATAAAAACATTAAAATCCCAAAATAAAATAATGTTATTTTACCGCATCATCACATTTTCGGATTTATATCTACAACAAAATTATTACTTAATATTAGCGGTCAATTTCAGTTAAAAAATGTTTATTATTTCGGGGCCTACGCTGCTGGAGTGCCTAGGGCCTACGACACCCTTAATCCGGCCCTGATCTTAGTATGTGTTTCTGCATCCATCCTCTGTCAGCTGGTGTCCAGGAAAGGGAACTAGTGTTCACTTAAGCCTCACATATTCTTTAATCCTGTGAAATACTCATTCATTTATGATCAAAGAACTGTTTCCAATGCCTTAAGAGGACTGATTTTGTTAATCATAAGATAAAGGTATTCTGTAGTTCTCAGGTCTTATCTGGACAAAGAGATTTGCTGACAAGAACTAGGGATGTGTACTCAACACCCTAGGGAGTCTTTTTTTTCTAACTTCACCTGCCCAGATTTCTGTTATACCTATTTTATTGTAGCACTGCAAACTGAAAGATAAATAAATGAGCTACAAGCAGCTTTTATCACCTACAAACAGATTCTGGATCTCAATAATCATACTTTCACCAGTTTGTGTTTTATAAACAGCGGCGCTGAGTTTAATAAATGTGCTTTATCTAATTGATTAGTATATATTCATTTTTGGTCCTGGAAATTTGAATGGAATAAACATCTGATTTTATTAACCAGTGTATTAATAAGCGATGGTCATTGTACTCATTTTTGTGGTGTTAAGACACATAGTTTTGTAACTGGTCATTTGAATGTACCAATCCGAGTTTTTACATTTCACACACACACACAAACTTTTCCGTCATTACCATAAAATACTTCTATTGTTCTACCAAATAATCAGTTACAGCAAGGTAAATTATCCTTAATTAAGACCATGTCTCCAACATTTATATTATTGAGTTTTGCCATTTAGATCAATTTTGTAAATGGATTAAATAATTGGAGTTTCATTTTTTCCTGATATTCATTTGGAACCTTGTACCAACCTTGTGATTTGTTGCCATAATTTTAACCTGTTAATTTTATGTTACTCAGGAATTGAGTTAAGGGTTCAACGAGTCAAAAAGCACTCTGGTAATTAAAACTTCTAAATTGAGGATATCA
This sequence comes from Stegodyphus mimosarum, assembly GCA_000611955.2. Taxonomy (NCBI): domain Eukaryota; kingdom Metazoa; phylum Arthropoda; class Arachnida; order Araneae; family Eresidae; genus Stegodyphus; species Stegodyphus mimosarum. The sequence goes on along the minus strand of KK121665.1, from coordinate 117,162 downwards.
GTGGTTGGGAATTTAAAATTCTTTCAATTTGAGTCATAATTGTTTAAAATTGTTCAAATCCCAATTTTGCATTACCTGCAACACATTTCAAATGATACTTAAAAAGACTTCATTCCAACATCTCGAAGGCCTCTAAAATTAGGCTGTCTGGGAGGGAGAGATTTTGTCAGAACTCAAGTAGCCAGCCAAAAGCTTAACGTATTCATTTACTAATTTATTTAACTTTTTTAATTCTTTATTTGCACATGCAAAATTAGTAGTATCACTAAATAGTCACTAAATTATCATTAAATAGTTTCAAACACTTACCTCTTCTGGCAAACTGTTTCAAGGTGGCAGTTCATGCTTTAGAAATCAGATCTGTATCATTTCCAGATGAATGGCTTTAGTGACAATGCAAATGAATGTGCATACATAAGCCTCTGATATACACCTTTTCTCTAGTTTTTGGATTTAATTAAGAGTAGACTGCAGAATTCAACTTCAGTACAATTAAATGTAAGATTAGCTGTAATTCTTTCCTTGGATAGATCTCTTCTGATTTACCAAAAGGGTACATTTTGTCATTTACTCAATACAATTCAGTTGCATTACTACACCACTTGTGAAGTACCATATCTCCATTCTTCAAAATACCTTTTAACTGATATTAGAAAAAATATGTCCTTCATCCTTAGACAGTTGCACAAGTGTCCGTATGGCTAAAATTGGTGCACTCTCAGTACCATAGGAAATGATGGTTAAACTCAAAATTTTAATTGGCTTTCCATAAAATTCTTTATTACTTTCTTTAATTTGGATGAATAGCTCAATACATGCATATGTCTGCAATGAAAGCAAAAATATGTTTTCTGAATCTCACCATAATTGAGAATAAATCTTCTTGTGTTGCACTACTGTTATACTGTATAGAATTAAGGAAGTTTCCTTTGGTTGTTAATGAAGAAGCCTTAAATACTACTCTCAGGGAAGTCAAATTATTTTTCTCTTCTCCTCTGTATACTCTAGTATGATGAATATAATACATTCCTTGGTTCTCTTCAGTGTTACTAATCTTAATCATGTCTCCTAACTATTGATATTCTTTTAAAAAATCTAAACATAATTTTGAGTACTCAAGATTCTTCATTAAGCATTTCCATCAGGAATTTAATTTACTTGTCACAATATGTTTAGAACTTCTTAAAGTGACTGGATCCTCTGTTAGGGGCATTTTAACAACATGACTATCTTCTAAGGTATTTCTTCCACCTTCTTAGTATGCCTTCATGGTGAAGTGGTCAACATACTTGGTGCGTATTCGAGAGGTCCAGGTTCAAGTCCTGGCAAGGATATCGCTCATTTTTCATGTCTCTTGCTGTGGAAAAATCTAATGTCTCTACAATCTCTTGTATAATTTTCTGCAAAATGTTTCTCACAAAGCCAAGTTCCTTTTTTGGGGATTTGTCAGTTTCAGTAATCTATTTCCTAAAATTTTTTCATTGTTTTTTTCTAAATCATTTTCTGTAACTAATCCACAATGCAATTTAGTATCACTTTTAGTGAATACGCTACTGCTTACTACATATCCGAACACTGTGTTTTGTAAAGTCAAATGCAAATCTTGTTGGTGTATTTGTTGCAGTTTTAACAGCTCATCAAAAAAAAAAAAAAAACTTTTGCTCTTAAAAATATATCAGTATTACCTGAGGTAATAAAGTTAACAGACAGTTTTATATTATTTAATTCCTTTATGCAAACATTTAGTATTTTAGATTGCATTAAATCAGTTATTTTTTACACAGTTAAAAAATCCAGTTCTACTTCGATCTTCGTCTTTTATTGTACTTTTAGCATGTCTTTTATTCTTCGTACACTGGTGAAATAAATTAAGAGAATTTGCATATTTTATCAAATTGCATGAAAAGAACTGAACTGAAGGAAAACCCACTGCTTCTATATAAAAATGCTAATCTTATACGGCAATTACATAAGCATACATGTGTGTGTAGGAAAAGCCAGCAGAAAAACAGGCTTTATAGAGCGTGGAGGGTAAGACGAATTCCGTTCGCTAGTACACCTTGGCAAATTTCTTGGTGTTATCTTTCAACAATCGGTTAAATTCATATTGGAACAGTAAAAATGAGTAACCACTAACGTTTAGATGATGGAATGAGGTGGCGAATTGTGGGGAGGCTAGAAGCAGGCCAATCGCAAGTCCAGATATGCAGAGAGTTGAATTTAATGCCCATCGTTGTGTATAACCTATGCAAACAGTTCCAGGATACTGGATCCATTGAGAGAAAGCGTGGGAAAGGTCGCTCAAGAGACACAACGGCCAGAGAAGATCACTATTTGTCCATTTTAGCAATGCGTAACAGAGGGGCTACAGCTTCTCCGCTCTCTCGAGACCTGTATGCAGCCACAGGAAGCCGTGTAACAAGAGTGACTGATTCCAAAAGACTGCATGAGAGAGGGTTGTTTGCCAGAAGACCGGCTATTTGTGTTCCGCTCATGTCTACGGACAGGAGAGTCTAATTAGCATGGTGCAGGAAGGATATTGATTGGAATACAGACCGTTCTGTTTACTGATGAGTCCCGTTTTTGTCTAAACACCGATTCTTGCCATATCTTCATATGGAGAGAGCCAAGGAACTCCACGTCTTTGACAGAGGCTCTGTGACTGGTGTGAGGTATAGGGATGAAGTCTTGGAACCCTATGTTCGCCTATTCAGGGTGCAGTGGGCCCCTGGTTCATCTCGCAGGATGATAACGCGAGGCCACGTAAAGCTCTTCTGGTCGACAAATTTTTCAAGAAAGAAGATATTCGTTGGATGGATGGCCAGCCAGGTCTCCAGACCTGAACCCAATAGAGCATGTCTTGGATGCTCTGGGGAGGGCAATTTCGACTCGCAACCCCCCTCCGTGAACCATCCAGGAACTGAAAAAAGTGCATTGCTGAATGAGTGGAACCAATTGCCACAGGCACTGATAAACTGCCTTATTTCCAGTATGATATCACGCTGCAAGGCCTGTATGGCTGTAAGAGGGTACCATACCCCCTATTAACCCATTTCTTTTGTTTCTTCTGCAACCGCTGTTTCAGACCTTTAGATTCCCATGAGTGCTACACACAAACATGTGTGTCTATTATAACTGTTGAATGTTTATTTTGTTTGCATTATATCAACCTGTGGTTACACCAAATTTTATTAAAATCTGTCCAGTAATTCTGAGATCGTAGATCAAATATGAAAATTCTGTTAGTTTATTTCACCAGTGTAGATGAGTCATTCAAACCAGAAGCGATGATGATGGTGTTAAGTCAGTTATTTTGGGGATATTAGAAAATCCATTTCCTTTTCAAAATTTTGATCTTTCTTTTTTATTGTGCTTTTAAAACATTCCTTAATTATCATAAGTGAGTCATTCAAACAAGAAACTACAATGTTAATTTTTTCTGTCTTTAATAGAAGCCTATATACACATTTTTTCATAATGAAATTTGACATTGAGCCTACATTCAGAAGAGCTTGGCACCTTTGAAATTGACATAATTTATCCTTCTTTAAACAAGTACCTGTACTCAACAAAATGGTTTGTAGTTTATTATTCATAGAACTCCTTGCTGCAGTTGATTGTTTTGCACTTTGATCCGGAGTGATTTTCCTCCTATGGAATCTGCATTTCCCCCCTTGGTCTCCAATCTCCGAACATATGTTGAAATTGCTCTCTGTACATGTAACTGCCGATGAATTGGTTTTTATTTTACTCCCATAAAAAACACAAGCTCATGCACTGTTTTTCCACTCAAAACAGGAGACTTACAGATTTCAACACTCATTAGAAGAAAGGCAACTGGAACAGAGATTATGCTTTCCCACTATTTCTGATTTTTCATACCTATTTGAAACCTATTTGTGATTTTTCTTTTGCAAACTTTCTTTCTTAATGTGCCTTTTCCCTCAAAGTTTCATGTTGGCATCTAATTTTTGACTCAACACATGTGCAAAAATAATAGACTTGAATTCATCTAGTCTTTATTCTGATGTTTTTAATGCTCGAACACATTCATTCATGGCATATATTAAATTTAATAGACAGATGGTAACTCATTTTGTATATTCACTGCATTAAGGATTCTCTTTAAATGCATATATATTTGTTTCCTTTTATTTGAATAACATTCCTCTGACAATGACCAAACAAGATCGTAATTTGCATCCGTAATAGCAATACATTGTATGATTCAAAAAGCACCTCTTTTTAAAGATTTTAAATATTGAAGCTTTACAGTACTTTATAAGTTTAGATTTTGATGAATACCGGCTTTAAAAATGTCTTGAAATGATAACCAATCATGTAAATTGCCATTGAAAATAGGTAAGGATATGTTTGGTAGTTTTAATAGATTGATCTGAAGTAACAACCAAATTTTTTTAATCAGGCGTTTTTCTTTCTAACTCATATTTCATATTATCAATTCCATCAATAACTTCTTATTCACCCGCATCAATTTCTGTACTATCACAAATGTTATAAATGGTTTCGAAAATAACTTCTGATTAATAAAAATAATAAAATAACTTTCTGATTCCGAATTTTTAAGCTTTTCTTCAATTAAATCAGTGACTTGAAAACTATTTTGATGTGTAACTTCTGTTCTGGCTTAGTCATTTGGTTAGTTTAGAACCCTCTTTTTCACCATAAAATGAAATATTTGTGCCAAATCGAAAGTGAATAATTCACTTTACTCCAGTTCTTTTTCTCTGCCTAGAAAGAGCAAAGGTTTCTTCTCAAAAGTTAATAATAACAAATAAGAGAACTGCAACTTCTTTTATTAATGGCACAATATCTCAAGCTCACAGTTATAAAATTAATTAGTCATGGCTTTCAGTGAACTGATTTACAGATCTTTCTCGTACGCCACCAACAGCAACTCTTGCACAGATTCACAAGTCACATACCTATATTGCATAAGTGAAGGCGGGAATGTGCTTTATTAAAGTTATTATTCTGCATTTAAATTTTATGTATTGACTGTTTGTATTTAAGAATAACTGATGCTTTGCAAATGAAATATTAATAATTTTTAGAATTCTGAAACACATTTAAAGTGAATCCAAGAAAAATAGATGAATACTTTATCATGGCAACTTTTCAAGGAAAGAAAGTTTTTTTTTTTGTCTTCTACAGTGATTTTGGTGAGAATGTTGATTTGGCATGTGTCTGTTGGCCAGAAATAAATGTTTTTCGTTACTGATCTGTATGTATGCATTTCTTCTTGCATCACTTATATAACATTATAACAATTTTTTGTTTAAAATATAACAATTTTTTGTTTGTACTAGTAATTCATGTTTCTCTGACTAGTAAAATTTTTTGTTTTTGAGATAAATGATTTTTCTTCAGTTACCGATCTTCCAATATGCTTTTCTTCCAACTTCGATTTAAAAAAATAACAGTTTTTATCAATTGCTCGTAGTTCATGTTTCTTTGACTGATAAAAATTTTGCTAAATTACAGTTTCTTCATTGGTAAATATTTAAATATCCTTTCTTATGCCATTGTGGGGATCAACAAAATAGTAAAACAAAAGACACAGAGGTATAGCTCACCATTACTTGGAGTCCTTTTTAGCAGAGTTCATGTTCAGGCACTAAGTCACCCATGATATTTTGTCTGAGGCATAATTAACAGCAATTGCTGAACTGTGGCCACCGTAAAGAGTTTCTAAAAAATGAATTTTCAGGTATGTAGTTATTTTTTTAGTAAATTGTTGACAAAATTTTATACTATAAATTAAATATTTTAAAATTTATGATTTCATTCAAAAATAACAAGCATAAAGAGTATTTTGCAATGAAAAACCATTGTATAGACAAATTACAGTTACATTTGTCTCTCACACATGCACAAATCAGTAAATGTTTGTTTCTTGCGAGTGCTGAAATGGGCTAAATCAACATTCTCACTGAGGCTTTCGCAGAGGACAAATACCCTTTTTTATGGAGGATTTTTTGAATGAATCTGGCTTATTTATATTGCGCATTGGAAACTGTGGAAATGTCCATGTAGTTTGCATGCTGTGCTGTCAAAGATCATGGATTCTATAGATATGAGCAAATTTTATGTAACTACTTCTATAACTAATGGTGTTTTTAGCGGAAAGTTTTATTGTGCATACTTATAATTTTAAATAATTCATGAACTGTAAAAAAAAACAATAGTTAATACAGGTAATATTGAAATGCTGAAAACGTTTGATTTTAAATCTTACAGTTAAGTCATTAACCTCTCAGCGTTATATACAAAAAATTCTGTATAGAAGGCTGGCTTTCTTATTCATTACCTGCCAGCTTTTAATGTATCCAATTTCAGTTTGGGTGTATATTGGAAGAAAAGGAATCAAGGTACAAAATGAAAGGATCATTTTTAAATATAATTAAGAAAATATAAATTATTCATGAAATTCTGCAGGACTTTGAAATTTCAGGGCTAAACCCGTAACGCTCGGAGAGTTAAAGCATATGATGATTCAATTTTAAAATACTTTTAGATAAAAGAGGTAAGGTGTCCAAAATTGAAGATGAACAAAATTAGTTGGCTGTAGCTGTGAATGAATTCTTTGTTTAAGGATTTAAAACATTTTCCAAGCGTTGTAAATTATCGTAATTGTTGATCTCATTAAAATAATTTAACTATTTTAGGTACTCAATTTAATGAACAACAAGTTAAGCTCATTGCCAGAAGATATAGGTCATCTTACTCATTTGCAGGTTTGTTCTATTTTTTTATTACTTTTGTCAGTCAAATATTTTATTTAATACAATTTTTTAAAGCTGTTGGAGATATCTAATCATCATTTGAACCTTAAAAGCATTTGAAGTTTTTTTTTTTTTTTTAGTATGTTTCAAGTAGAGTAAAAAAATACTATCTTGAGGTAAAAATTGCCCAATGTAAGTTTCATATATTTTCATTAAAAATCATCATCAAACAGGGTTGACTGCAGTTTGGATATATGAATTATTTATATTCAGTTTGCATATTACTTTTTAAATTTGAATCATGATTTTAAAAAAAATTTATCAGTCTTTTATGTTATTTTTTGTTGCAGTTGATAGAATTATGTAGGATAAAGTGAATAGCATGTTTTCCTACATACATAAATAGTTCTCAAATATACTGTACACCATTAGCAATTTATGTATGGCTCTATTCATATTCTTTTCAAAATGTAATTTATTGCTTCTTTTTCTTTGGAAGAGATGAGAATATTTTTTGTAAGTATTTTGACAATTCATCCTTTAAGCTTGCTACACTTTTGTTTTGATATCGACCAACTTAGAAGATTGAAGCTTATAAGGTGTTCTACATTTTTCTCTGAAATCTTTTTATTGGAGTTGTACTGAATTTTTAATTTTTGTGTTGCAGTTTAATATTGTCTGTCATTTAATTTCAGATATTTAGTTATTCATGCCATTTCTTGTTTTATGGCATAGAAGAGAACTAATTTCATAGTATGTTAAATTGTATACTGCTGAACATTTAAATCTGTTATGGTTGTAACTCATATATTGCAAAAACTGAAGCTATATACTGCCTATAATGTCTACTACTGTTTTTTTTTTTTCGCTGTAAGTATAATAAAAGTCATTAAAATAAAATGTTCATAAAATATTTATATTTACAATTTTTTCTCAGTTTAAGTTGGTTTCTTTACTATTGGATTTTAAATAATTTTTATTTATAGGATCTCAATGTAGAAAATAATAGGCTGAAAAAATTGCCAATATCTTTCAGAAATTTACAGAATTTGCACCATTTGAATTTAAAAGGTGATTATTTTTAGAAGTTACTAACTCAATTTGTTATTTTTGAAAAGAAAAATAAGCATTGATATAGTAGTATTGAATACAGAATTGCTTGTGCTGCATTAAGTCTATCAATGTGAGTTGTTAATTTTTTCAAATTGCAAGTTGTTCTCAACCTGCAAAATGTAAGAACAATACTTTTGTGGGCTTTTTTCTAAAATTAGTCTGTCTGAAATTATGCAAAATTGAGTAAATAAAAAGGTATATGTTTCTAATAAATTGAGTATTTTTTAAACATGAGTTCAGTACCTGCCGCTTATTAAAAATGACATCAATTCCAAACATGTTTGAGTTTATTAAGTGGCCGAGTTTAACAGATAGTGGTTTGTGTAATCATATAGCAGTTTAAAAATTTTCAAGGAAAACAGTAATTAACAATTAATTCAATAATTAATCATAAAATTATAATTAAAAATTAATGCTATTCGGGCAATTTTGAAATTAATTTTTCTAATTTTTTATAAAAGTAGTTTTATTATTACCTTCTTGATGAAATTTTATTTCATATAAATTAAAAAAATGTATCTATTCTGTGTTTATATATTGTTCAACAACAGTTTTTCATTTTTTTCTCTATTTGTAAAATTACAGGTAACTTTTCTTTATCAACACCTTTCAGTTCAAAAGTTTTTCTTAGAATTTACAATACTTTTGCAGATTTGAATGATGTTGGTGTCTCATTGCTGGATGAAGATTACTTTCCCTGAGTGAAAATATTAGCATCTAAGTGAATAAACGTTTGAACGTTGGAAAGGGCAAGGTTAAAATGTCAATATGACAAGTTGCGCTGATATAAAAAATGATTTCTTTTGAAATATAAATTCGCATTATCAATAACATAAACTTGGAAAACAACACAACTTAACGCTCTTAAACATTATAGCTAGACTTACAAACAAATACAAAAACTTGTGTAAGTGTCTTTTGCATAATTTTGATTTCTTGCAGTATTTCACTTTTGCTGTCAGTTTTTCTGCAGTTCTCAACACTTTCATAGTTTTCCACATATGTTGCTTCAATATTTTTGCGAAATGATGCATATTGAAAAAAAGAATTTTAATGACTTCCTTCAGTAGTATTTCAAACATTAGCTATAGCGTGTAATTCCTCTAAAGCTTCTATATTAAAGTAACATTTTCAAAGCAGTTTTTAACTAATTTTAAGATATTAACCCTCTCATCGACTATATTATATATGGTCTCTGGCAAAGACATCAATGTATCTTTTTCAAAGTGCATTTGCTCAAAATTCAATTCTGCTCACAGTTTTCTGAACATCTTTTCAGTAACGACATTTGAAAACTTTTATAATATTCTGGTCTAAAGGCTGAATGCTAGAAATTATATTTTCACTATATAAACAATACTAATGTTTTTCAGGAAAAGAGCAGATTTGTATGTGCTTCAGGTTTATTAAATTAATTGAAATATTTTTTTCATTTTTAAGTTCGCTGTCCCATTTCAAAGAAAATCAGTAAAAATGCCAACCATGAGTTCTTGTGGTAAATCTTGACACCTTTCAGACATCATGGTTTTATTTATTTGTCAATAACCAGTACTGTTTCTATATTTTATGTTAGTAACTCAATAACTCATTCCTTCAGTTTCTTAACAAATTATTGTTTCACTTTCAAATACTAATATGTGTTTTGATAATGTTCTGTAAAACAGTTCAGTTTTGTGGATATTATGAATTTCATGTGACTTCTATTCATTTAGCAGCCAAATAAAACATCTTTTATCCAGTTATCAGCCACATGGTGCAGCCTCTTCCTTCTCATCAGTCAGTTTCTGAAGAACAGTGTTCAACATTTCATGGTTTTGTATTTTCCCCCCTCTTCCTTGAGACATTTTTATTTTCTATTAGTTCTTCATTAATTAAAATATTTTGTTTCAATAAATTGCACAGTGCTGTGTGGGAAAACTCCCAGTTTAAATGCAGTTTTTCTCTGTGTTCTCTAAGTATAGTTTTTTCAAGAACATAAAAATCTTTTAATAATTTATCCTTTTCTTTAAGGCTTAAGTCTTTTCTATAGGCATTTTCAACATGATATAAGTTAGTTACAATTTACAAGTTAAGTGCACAGCAACAACAACAAAAAAAATTGCTTCTTTCAGTGATCCATTCAAATTTCAAAACTTACGCTTCTAGCCAGCAGAAAGATTGCCTATTGTCTATTTAGTTGATCTGCCACTTCATGATTACAAGCATGACCAAGGCTTTATTTGCATTTTCTTCAGCCTACAATTATAATTTAATTTCTATTGAAAGATTGTTAATGTACAGTAGTGCAAAGAAGCATTTCATGAGCATTTTTATCTCTGTGATTTGCTCTAGATTTGCAACTCTCTATGAACATATTATATCTACTCCATAGGGAAAATTTAGAATGCGGAAACTTTTGAACATGAGACGCAGAAATTTCATTTGCATCTTATCTCAGCTAGTATTTCAAAAGGAAATCGTACTCATTTACAATACTTCCAAGGAATTCTTCCCACTTTCAACTGTATGAAGAAAAAATTTTGCCCCTTTAACGTCTACTGTGCGTAAAGAACTCTAAAAATAGTGTTTTGCATGTACAGCTATTTGAGGAGGGGGAAGAAAATGTGAAGATTTTTTTTTTATTTATTTTTTATTTTTATTTTTATTTTTTATTATTGGAGTGCTACGTACCTCAATCATAAAGCCATGGTCCACAGTATGGATGAACTACAAAAAGCTTTGATAGATACAAGTACAATATTCTAACACTGAAATATCAATCTTTTGCCTGTCTGAGTTTTAATAAATGTGGTTTTTGTATTAATTAGTATACATTCATTTTGTGTCCTGAACATTTGAGTGTAATGATCAGCTGGATTTATTAAGTAGTGAGTTTAACCCTCTAAATACCCGATTTTTTGAAACCGCTCACCTAAATTTAAACAGCATTCACTAACTAAATGTGTATACAGTACAAAGTCCGAGATTGGGACTTCGGCGATTCTGGATTCGGGATTTTTCCGGATATCAGATCATCAATTTAATTCTAGTAAGATGGCATGTAGAAATTATAAATTTAAAAAATTTGAAGTTGTGATTTATGAAATTATGAAGCATTTATCATCTAAACGGTATCAAAATTTACTCACCAAAAAATAAATAAAAAGTAAAATAAAAAAGCTTAACATTTATTTGTTTACTTCATTAAGCATTTCTTTCAATGCAAGTTTTTTTAGTTGCTTCATTTTTTGTGTTAATACTTTCTCTTTAATTCTGTAGACAGACATAATTTCTTATTCAGTTGCAAAGTTCCATTATTCAAGTCCTGTAATTGCTGTGTCAAAAATTCCAGTTAACTTATCAATTGAAATTTTTTTGTATTCAATAACCTCTTTGTCACTTCTTCACTATCAGTAATGGTATTTTCTGGATCTACAGTATTACAGATTTCGCTGTTCATTATTTGATTGATGATTGGGGCATTTTGATTGCAATGAAAAACTTTGTTATATCATCTTCATTTATAACCGCTTCTCCACATTTCACCACAACTGGAAAATTTCACCTTTCGTTTGCAATATCCGAAAATCTTCAAATTGGCAGCTATCGCCTTCATCATCCTCACCATGAAATATGGTAGCTGGCCATAAATTATGCCAAGCAAAATTTCTTAAAGTATCTACAGACACATCCTTCCATTATCTTAGAATACTCCACATAGCAGATTTTATGCTAAAAAATTTCAAAAATTCTTGAATAGGCTTGCCATTATTCAAGAAATTTAACATGCATTTTAAAAATGCTGCTTTATATTTGCATTTCAGTGCACACACTATTCCAATATCCATAGGCTGAATGATGGACGTACAGTTTGGAAGAAAGAATAAGATGGATACATTAAGTGAAATATGAGCCAAACAGTTATCTACAACCAGGACAATTTTTCTGTCATCATGTAAACTAATCAATCGAATTCAAATATTGCCGAGCCTCAGGTATGAAATGATTTTCAAACCATTCATTCATTAACACTTGTGTCATCCACATGTGTTTTGCACGATATATAATGGGGAAAATCGTTGCTCTTTAAATGCTCAACGTCATGTATTTTTTCTGCTTACAAAAAGTTTACACTGAGTTCCTGCAGCATTTGTGCATGTGAAAATTGTTAATCTAGATTTGGAGTTTGACTCCAGTTGAAGCCTTTTCTGTAGAGGTTGCAAGGTATTTTGTGGTACATATTCCAGAAAAGACCAGTTTCATCAACATTGTAAATTTGTTCTGGAGATAACTTTTCACTGTTAATGAGTTCATCTGCAAATAGTTCAGCATTTTCAGTATCAGCTGAAGCTTTTTCACCTGAAATTTTTAATTCCTTATGCCATGACAATTTTTAAATTTGGTTAACGAACCTATCGAATATGTGTATTCAGTTTTTAAATTCATTTCTTCATTGAATATTTTGGCTTGAGCCATTAGCTTTGGGCCTGTCAATGGCACATTCTTGCTGTGATGCTATCTGGCCCTTTCAGTCATCACTTTGTCACAATCGTCTCTTTTAGCACAACGAATAATTTTTCTATTATTCATTGTGAGCGGCTGTCGAAATCCACAAAAATTTTAAAAAGTTATGTTTTCTGTTGTCATATACAGTCAACTTTCTAGTGCCATACTTCTCACATAATTTTGAGACGGATATACCTTTATCCATTCTATGCAGCAATTCCATTTTTTCTTTAATGGACATCGAAACATGCTTTCGCGTTGTACATCTTGTTGCAGCTCCAGAAATAGAAACTCTTTTTGACATAATCGGAAGTTCAAACTTTAATTTTTTCATAAAATTGCTGTAATAATAATAGTCTGCAAAAAATAATAAGCTGGATCAAGTCAGAAATTTAAGCAACAGCACAATCTGCTGTATTAACTGAAATTTCTTGGAATCAGTAAAGTATAATTTTAGTCTAGCTTAAGAGCATCTGCTAAACATTATTGGCTGTGTATCATGAGACTGGCAATGAAAGACAAGTTGTTCCACTAAATTTTGTCTTGCTTCTATCGCTCACAGAGACAATTAATCCTCAGTTGTAATTGTTTAGTTATTTATAATACTTAACGTCTATTTCTTGCACATGCACTTAAGGCTTATCGAGGGCCAACGCTAGATATTTTGCCATCTGATGCAGTCTCTGTGGGTCTAAATTCTTCTACCAAGTATCTCCCTAAGTTCTGAATTTTCGTCATCCCTAAATTCTAAAAATTTTGTTGTATGGTGCTTCTCTAAATTTAAAAAATTTTGTCTTTCCTAAATTCTGCCACCCGGTGCGACCATACAAGGCACTGGCACCAGTTCTGGTTTTGTGTGAATAACAGATCAATTATTCTTTATTCAAGTAGCACTAAATATAATCTTTTGGCCTATGAGTATCATTAACAAAATCTATTTTTAGTATATGGAAAGAAATATTTGTTAAATTTTTCCTCGTCATTATTTTTTAGTGCATTTAATTTAAGTCTGTAATTATCGCCAAACATAATCTCAACATAAAAAGTTACTATACTCTTTGTTATTCAGTTACCAATATTTAAAAAAAAGTTTATGCATTGCTGCATGAGTCATTGTTCAAATTGTCATGTGGTGATGGAAGCAAAATATAATAAATAATGATTCGCCAGTTTGGCATCACGAATATAAAATATTAGTAAGTGTAAAATCAGTGATATTTCTGTGTAGAATGTTTCAGTCTGAGATGTATGCCAAGCAGCTATGGAGCTAAATTATTGATCACACAAATTATGCTAAAATGATTGTTTCTCAATAACAAGGTATTTTATTTAGTGCCGAAGTGAAATTAAGAATTAGACTCTCCACATGATTTATTATGAGGAAGGGGGAATCAAATACGCATGCGTAAGGCATACAAAAAGAAAATCCTTTATTGAAAAAAAGGTTGTTGGTGGCTCTGAGGTCGGAATCTTAGATCATTCCGGATATTGGAAGTCTGGACTTTTTACTGTAATAGCTTAATTTTGTCTCTGCTTTCATAAGCTTTCATTCATTTAGATGCTATTTACATTTATAACAGTGAAGAAAGTAAGAAAGCAAAATATTTTAAAATATATGCTAAAATATAGAAAAAATTAATGGCTGGTTAAAGACGGTCATGCCACTGAGGATGTTAAAAATGGCACGCACTATGTATTAAAACCTGTATAGACTTTTATGTTTATTTATTAAAAGCCTAAGCTGAAAAATCTACTTTAAAAACAATATTTAACAATGAAGAGTAAAAATTTTTAGTCTTTACTTGTATCACAATTTAGAAAATGTAAGAAATAATAGTAAATTTAAAAAGTGAAAGCATTTACATTTTAAACTAGTTATTAATAAATTGCATTTTTATAGTAATATACAAAAGAGAAGGTGATGCAGTTTAAGTTATTAAAGAAGCTTGTTTGTTAATTTTGAATACTTATTTTACATACAATGCATGTATACAAAAAAATCCCAAATTCTGCTTAGTTTTTAGATGCTCCATTTATGCATTCATGTGAATACAGTCAGATTTTTGTTCTGCATATCTGTTTGTTTCTAATGTAAAAAAAAAAAAAATTGTTATTTTGTCATCAATGAATAAAACAGACACATCATATGGATTTATAATGCTAGATATTTAGTTGCTTGGTAATGTTGACTGTGGCAGTAAAAACGTTATTTTCACCTTCTGTTAAATTTGCTCTTCACTGCACTTAGCTGCATTTTTTTTAACATCATCAACTTTGTAACTTTGTTTAACAACCAATTCATGTAAAATTGGCTAAATAACATGTACACTGCCAAAAAAAAAGGGGGGGAGGGACAGTTCTATATCTCCCATTCTACTGGACCAATTGATGAAATTAAAATTGCATTTTTCATGTCTCGAAAGCGTGACTTAGGATATGTATCAGATTTATATATAGCATTGTTCTAACATAGGTATTTTGACATAAAATCAGACTTTTTCTGAAATGACATTGGAATTTATTTCCATATTTCAATTCTACAACTCAAATTATGCCAACCTGTACATATAATGTGCAAATAGTAGAATTGTGTGAACATTGGTATCAAATGTGGATGCAAATAAATAAATAAGAATCAAATAATGTAAAATGGTTTTTTGAATTTAAAACTTACAACATTCATGATAGTTTAAAGAAAAAAAAAAGAATGAGTCTATTTATTGTGGTGATGGAGAAAATGGGCTAATTTTCCTATTTTTGAGAGTTTTTTTGTTTTACAGTTTGGAAGGATGTCAAAGTTCAAAGCAGACTTTGGATCTAATGTAGTAAATTACAAGGCATAATTATTGTTGTATTTTGTTTTGTATGTAATTAACTAATGTGGGTACATGTAAATATTTGCATAATTGAATAAAGAAGGTCCTTATAGTCTTGATTTTCTAATAAAAAATTCATAACCTTTGTAAGATTTATTTTTCAGTTATTAGTAGTATATAAATTTTCCTGTTGCATTTTTGCTATGAGAATTTAACAATGCGTTTTTAATTTAGGTAATAGGTTGACAGCTTTTCCAATGCCTGTATGTCTGCTTCTTAATCTTCAATCCTTGAACATTTGTGATAATCCAAAAATTAAAACTTTACCCAAAGAATTAGGCTGTTTAGAATTTCTCAAAAGCTTTTTAATTGATGTAGAATGTTTCTCTTTTCCACCACGAGGTTTGTATCCTGCATATGACTTTATTATGCAAAGATTTAAAATTTTTCATTTTCTTCTTATTTAACATTAAACAGTTAAAAGGCAAGAATGCTTAAATTTTATTTTAATAAATAAGCAGTATCTGTTCTAATTTTTTGTAGACATATGTATGGGTGGAACAGAATGCATAATGAAGTTCTTATGCCAGGGTAAGCATATTCTAACAATTATTTCTAATCATTTCTGTTATGGAACAACATTCTCCAAGCATTTTTCTCGAAATTATACGAGCCCCAATTTAATATTTCCAGTGAAGGACCATGCTTCTGTCATCAGCTAATTTTGACTGCAATAAAATTTTTCTAACCATAAAAAATGTTTCTTATGTTAACTCGTTCAGTAAATAAAGGACAAAAAAGAACGATATATTTAAAAACCTTCCATTGTTAACCATTACTTTGAAAACATAGAAAATATTTTAGATTTAACATTAACTAGTAAGCAGTGTTGGCAGATATATATTTGTGTAAGAAACTGTTTGGCAGTCATCTTATAATGGGAAAAAGATCCCCATTTTGTATATAATAATAAATAATTTCAATATTTTCTTTTCAATAATGTGTACTTGGTCACTTCCTGGCATGCACATATTAGTTTTTCTTTACTGCTTTATCTTAATTCTTATGTAAATTAATAATTTCAAATCATTATGCATTATTATTAGAAAATTAATTAAAATATTTAGCAATAAAATTTTATGTAATTTATTTATATAGCTATGTTAACATCTGCTTATAGTATAACAACTTCTTTAAAAAACATATCATGCTTAAAAATTAATAAAAATGTTTTAATAAAGCATTAATATAATTTTATGCAATTCCATAAACTGATAGGTGATAACTATGTATTTATAAAAAATATAAGTTTAACATTGAATAGTTTTATATTTATGCTGAATATTTTTCTCCCCACCTCCTCTCTCCTTATATATCTAAAGAAAAGGAATGTTACTGTTTTCAGAGTTAGTAGATTTTAGAGCTGGTATTCCATGTTAAAAAATGCTGTATAAAATTTCCTTCTGAATATAATTTAATTTTCACAATATATAAGTTTTGCAACATCAACACAATTAATGAAAAGTTGAGAAAGAAAAATTTAAAGAAAATTGAGGGGTAATTTTTTTAAAAGTATTGCATTGTTTAAAAAAGTACTTTCTGCATTGGTTAAAAAAGCACTTTCTGATTAGCCTTATGTCCACAAAATATTGCCAGCTTTTTGGAAACTTTGTAAATTGGCAAAAAATGTTTGCTCAGCTGTCATTAGGGCTCAGAGATACTGTTCTGTTCATAAATAATAATGAAAGAAACATTTTATTAGGAACAAAATAAAATGTATATGGCCAGTATTTATAGTGTTCAATCAGTGGATGCTGTTTTGTTCAGCTATGGTCTTCAAAATTTCTTTGAAACTGTCCTTTTCTTTTGTTTACTGAATCTTCCACCAAATAAATCAGGTGATGTCATTTTGTTCCTGTCTGCTGTCCACTTAAACAAAACCAAAAGTCGTTCAAAATGCATTGTGTGCAGAGCTGGTCTACAAATTTATACTTGTGGCTCACTTTGCAATGCTTGTAGTCAGATTCTGCCAGTTCAAAGCTATTGTATCTTTTTCAGGCATCAGGAATGTTATTTGTTCCTTCTTTGATGTTGTTTTGAATTTCTGCCATCAATGTTACTACAATTCTGTGTGAAATGCTCACCAGATAAATATCTGTTGTTACGGATGCAGATTAACCTTGAATCTATTACTTTAGGAAGACTATAAGCATTATTTTATATTCAAAAATATATTTATACGAATAAAATTTACAACATGCAACCAGTGTTACCTATTTTCCATTCCTCTTCCTCCTTTTGGGGGGGGAGAAGGGGTTAAAGACATGCATATTTATCTGAAGCAATTGTACCAGCTAGCAGCTGTGTTAAGTAATATTATGAATAAAATAAGAACACTGTTGCATGCAGACGTTGTAAAAAGTGCAGATAAAAAAATGGTTTTAAACAAATTCTATACATTGAATTCATTTCTATTACGTTACGTTTTACTACAAGTTGACAAAATATAGTTTTAAACAATTCTATGTACTGAATTCAGCTCCATTACATAGAGTTTCACTTCGTTACAAATTGTCAAAATTACCACATGAGTCAGAAAATAAAGATCCAATAATTTTACAGGAAAGAGGGTTAAAAATTAACAGAATTAAATTTAAAAAAAAGTTTAAGTTTAAACACCAAACTAGTGTAGCAAAAATGAAAATTTGAAAATTAATAACCTTAAGGGTCATCCAAACAAACCACCAATAAAACCAAACAAAACTTAAATCTTTCAAACAAAGATTAAATAAGTTAAATCAAACTCACTTTTAAGTTAAAAAGATTTATAATGCTGAAATTAAGTAAAACAATTACAGCTGAAATCAAACTTGTAAAATAACCACTTTAACAAACTAACCAATTACTAAAATTATATCATTCAAATCAGTTACACAACATTTTGACTGAATGGTGAAATTGTGGGTGCAGATAATTAGAAAATACCCTTAAAAAGATTTAGGAAGCGTCTGAAAAATTTATGAGAAATTTTCTTATAACATGTGATAATTTTTATAATTTGAAAGTGATTTTTTAATTTCAGTAATTTAGCTGTATTTTCTTAATTTCATATATATTTGGTATTTATGTAATGCCTTTATTGTGAATTTATTGCTATAAAAAATTTAGATATAGATTAAGAGAGTTTCTTTAAAATTTATATACAGTCCGAGATTCGGACTCGTCGGGACTTCGGCGATTCCGAATTTGGGATTTTTCCGGATATTAGATCCCAGTTTAAATCTAGTAATATAGCATGTAGAAATTGTGATTTATGAAATAATGAAGCATTTATGATCTAAAGAGTATCAAAATTTACAAAAAAAAAAAAATAAGCAAAAGCTTAATATTTATTTGTTTACTTTATTTAGCATTTCTTTGTATGTAAATTGCTTAAGTTGCTATTTTTTTATGCTAATACTTTTCCTTCAATTCTATGAACAAACATAATCTGTTGTTTAGTTTCAAAGTTCCACTGTTCAACTCCTGTAGTTGCTGTGTTGAGAATTCTGACTTAACTTGTCAATCAAAATTTTTTCATTTTCAGTAACCTGTCACTTTCCTCATATTCGGTAGTGGTATTTTCTGGATCTAGAACCATACTATAGATTTCACCGTCTGTTAATTGATTGATGATTGGGGCATTGTGATCGCAATGAAAACTTTGTTATATCATCTTCATTTATTACCACTTCTCCTCATTTCACCACAAGTGGAAAATTTCATCCCGCTAAAATTTTTAGTCTAGCTTTGGAATCTCTGATACCAGTTAGAACCTTTTCTGTAAAAGTTGCCAAGGTATTTTGTGGTACATATTGCCAGAAAAGACTAGTTTCATCAAAATTGTAAATTTGTTCTGGAGATAACATACCCCTGTTGATGTGTTCAATGAATTTGTCTGCAAATAGTTCAACAGCTTCAGTATCAGCTGAAGCATTTTCAACTGAAATTTTTAATTGCATTATACCTCAGCGATTTTAAAATTTGGTTAACCAATCTATTGAATATGTGCACCCAGTTTTTAAGTTCATTTCTTCATGAAATATTTTGGCTTGAGCCATTAGCATTGGACCTGTCAATGGCACGACCTCACTGCGTATCTGTCTAACCATTCAATCATCGCTTTGTCATAGTCATCACTTTTAGCATAGCGAGTAATTTTTCTGTTATTCATTGCGAGTGGGATGTGAGAATCCACAAAAATTTTTTATGAAGTTCTTTTTTCTGTTATGTCGTATATAGTTGACTTTCCAATGCCATACTCCTTAATTTTGAGACAATATGCCTATATCCATTTTTTACAGCAATTCCACTCTTTGTTTAATGGAAATGCTTTTGCTTTGTAGATCCTATTGCAGCTCCAGAATTAGAAACTCCTTTCAACATAATCAGAGGTTCAAACTTTAGTTTTCGTAAAATTGCTGTAATTATAACAGCCAACAAAAAATAGTAAGCTGGATCAAATCAGAAAGTAAGTTAACAGCACAATCTGCTATATTAACTGAAATTCTTTGAAATCAGTAAAGTATAATTTTAACCTAGCTTAACAGTATCCACTATACATGATTGGTTATGTAGCATGACGACAGAATGTTCCGTTAAATTTTGCTTTGCTGCTCTCGCACACTGGGACAATTAAGCCTGAATTGTCTTAATTTAGTTATTTATTATGCTTATGTCTACTGCTTGTACATGCTTAAGGCTTATCTGAGTTCTGAATAAATAAATTTCAATGTATACTTAAGCTTATTGAGGGCCGACGCTAGATATTTTGCCACTTGATGCAGTCTCTGCAGGTCCTAAATTCTGCTTCCAAGTGCCTCTGTAAGTTCTGAATTTCTAAATTTTTGCCGTCCCTTAATTTTGGATCCCAGTGCTTTCCCTAAATTCTAAAAATTTTATCATCCCTTAATTCTGTTGCTAGGTGCTTCTCTAAATTTTGTCTTCCCTAAATTCTCCCGCCTGGTGCTGGTTCTGGGTTTATGTGATTCAGTTATTGAGCCTATGAGTATCATTAACAAAATCTGTTTGTAGTATATGGAAAGACAATTTTGTGAAGTTTTTCTTTGTCAACATTTAGTGCATTTAACTTAAATCTGTAAACATCGCCAAGCATAATCTCGACATAAAAGTTTTCTATGCTCTTTGTTATTCAATTACTGATATAAAAAAAATGTTTTGGGATCGCTGCATGAGTCATTACTCAAATTGTCATGTGTTGATATGGTGAGGAAAGCAAAATATAGTAAATAATGATTCACCAGGTTGGCATTAGGGATATAAGATATTAGGTAACCTAGTTGAGATGTATGCCAAGCAGATATGCAGCTACAGAGCCAAATTACTGATCACACAGATTTATGCTAAAATGATTGTTTTTTCAATAACTAGATGTTTTATTTACTGCCAAAGTGAAATTAAGAATCGGGATTCTCCATATGTTTCCTAATGGGGGTGGGGGAAGGAAATCAAATAGGCATGCTTAGAGCATAATTTTTTTTTTTTTTTTTGGAACTTTTAAGGTCCAGATTTTAGACCATTCCAGATATTGTACGTCCAGATCTCGGACTTTGTACTGTATATGTATTTTCAAATAAAAATGTAATTTCATGATCTTTCTGTGGGGAGGACTCATATTCTGGTTGTGTGATATATATGTCTGAGCCACTTCTCATTTTTTAATAGACCTTTTTTGGTTAATTATAAAAAAATCTCTGTATATGGTTTTTGAAATTATATGAATCTTGTTTCATCTTCTAATGAGTTCTGTAAGATAGACGAGAGAAAGTTTGTGTTCAGAAAATGCTTTAATGTATTTCTAAGAAATATTTTCAATATTTATTCCATTCACAAAATTCTATTCTAATACTCATTTCTATTCAAAAGAATGCTGAACTTTTTTCAATTTAAAGCAAGAAAACATTTAATGATAATAATAACTTAGATAATGGCTCAGATTCTTGGTGCTAGGATTCATCATTTTCTAAAAAGGAAATAAACCTACAACCTTGGCCAAATGTGTGAAGCATTCTATAATATTACTTTTATTTTTAAATTGTTCTGAGATAAATATAAAAACCAAACTTTTTATTATTGAATTTAAGCAATATTTATTCACGATTTTAATATTTGATGTTTCTACTTTAATATTTAATCACAGCAGCAAACTTTGCTCAGCATACTAGGCACTAGTTTATGACACTTTTCCACATTTTTAACATTCCAATATTATAGCATACAATGTTGTTCAAAAGCATTATTTCCGGTTTTCGAGGTAGCATTGGAAAAATAGAAAAAGTCAGAGAATTAAAAAATTAGCCAAAAAATTCAGGGAAATTAAATATTTTACTCAAAATCTGAAAAAGTCAGGTAATTTCATACAGCGCCCCCCCCCAAAAGCGAGTTTTTCGCCGACGTTGGAAGTGATCACTTTCTTGGCGCACATGAGCATCATTAGGGCAGCTGGCATATAGCCAATTTTTGCAGCTACAGTCAGATTGTCTTTTAGAAAGGCAAAGCAAATTTCCAATAACTTTAGTTTCAAGTAACTTTGAGAATCAAGAGACTCGCATGTGCAGTGCATGTTGAACTAAAGAAAATATGTATGTTTGTATAAAGCAAAATAGGTTTAATCTTAGTATACGGTACCATGGAGGTTAGAATAGCCTTCATGTATTCTATTCTAACCTCCATGTATGATACACACAGGATTTGATGACATGATGATAAACAGTAAACTGGCCATTTTGGTGTTGGCGGCAATTTTCAAAATCGTGCCGAGGCCGTAGCGTATAGTAGGATTTTACCGCAAAATCTTTTAAACATTTTTTTTTCTTTTTAATAAATGCCTTATTTGTCATTTTGCAGTAAAATGAAAAAATAGTAATCGGTCATCTAGGCTAACCATTTAATATAACTATATTTGCCGAAATACCGTTGATTATTGTAGTTCTGTTTTTTATTATATTAATGTTATTTTTATCATTTAATGTTGCTTCTTCCCTCTGAATTTATTTATTAGTAGTAAATAATACTTTCAAATTTCAGGAAATTTTCTCTGGTGTAGTCCTGAAACTAATTCTAGCAGTATGATGATATTACATCATGAAATTTAATGCACATATTTTTTGCTTATGTCTTCTGCTAAATAAATATAAAATACCTGAACTTATTTTGAAATATCATTAAATAGATTACTTTCTTTCCTTTAGCTGCAAAGTATCTAGTGATAGAAAAAAAAAATTTTTTTTTTTAATCCACATTAGGCAGATTCTAATCTGAATCTTCAGTGGAGAAAACAACTCCTATTATAGTTATAATAGTAATCTTTGGGGATAATATATAAGTCATATGTAATTGGCAAATTTTTGTGTTTTCAAGTAATACCATAATTAATTTACCTCTTAACACAGCCAACGTGCATTACGCTCATAGACTGGAATTTTCTTAAAACACACCTGGAAAAGTCAGGGAATTTCATTCTCCCATTTGAGTGGCAACCCTGTTTTATTTGCCATGTTATAAATAGTGCTGCATAGCAGAAATTTATGAAAAGACTCCTAAGGGAAAAATAGAGGACATTCAGCTCTAATAATTTATAGGGCTAGTATTAAAATATATATTTTATATTAAATATATATTAAATATATTTAATAAAATTTCGAGAAAACTGAAAGTAGACAATGGATATTTTCCTATGTTTACAGAGTTCATAAATTATTATTAGAATCAAGATTTTTGACATTTTTCAGAGCCCATTTTGTTCAAAAGGGTAAAAACTTGTGATTGTGCTTTTTCACTTAAAAAAATTGAGAAATTCTGGTTTCTTTTATAAGGCATTCATATGATTTTTTTAACTCCAGTTTTTAAAATCATTTCAAGCTACAAGAAGTATCCATACGAAGTTGTGCCTACATTTTTCTACTCTTACTTAAATTTATTAATTTTGTGTAGTTTTCTGTTTGTGGAATTAGCAGAATCAAGGCCTCTGAAGGCATGTATATAAAATTATATGCATGCCTTCATTAGAGGCCTTGATCAGTCTGCTAATTCCACGAATAGAAAATCAAATTGATAAATCAGATTGATATTTTTTTTCCCTTTTTATCGTATTTTTTGTAAAGTTTTACAGATATTTTCATTTGCTTTGTTTACTGAATTTCATTCTCCTGTTTGAGTAGCAACCCTGACTTGGGATGTAATTGAATATTAGCATAGCTTTTTACTTTAAAAGACCTCTCAGATGTTAGACCTCTCATTCATAATGATACTGATGTTTTAAACTAGTCATCACAATGCCCACATCTCTGGGGTTATGATGTGGGCATTGTGTTGACTAGTTTAAAACATCAGTATTATTATGAAGCATCCATTGCATTGAAATTGCCAGTTTGTGGAATGGTGCATTATCTTCCTGAAATTTGACACAATCCATGTTGACTAAATAATTTACAAAAGGCTAGATTTCAAGTTGTTTCAAGAGCAGTGATGTGTTTTTTGCTGTTCATGTTAGCTTTACAAATAAATATCTTGCTTACAGCACTGGCCGCTATGCATCCTCAGATACCTTTCTGCATCTTTTACAGTGGGAACTATATTCTCTGTTAGTATTTTTCATCTTTTCTGCATTCTAGATAGAATTCAGATTGTACCAAACACCCAAATCTCAAAGAAAAAGTGACACTTCTTTCACAGACTAGTTTCTGTCCAAAACCATTTTGAATGTCCTTGAAAGATTATTTTTGTTTGAAATAAGCACAAAACAAAGCTTAACTGAAAGTTTGATTTATCATAAAAGAGAATATTTGACCATTCCTTCCCAGTAAACTCTGTGTGAGGTCTACAGCTTCTTTCCGACTTGCAGTCTTTCACACTAGCTGCTACAAGTCTCCTTTTCACAATTTTAGCAATAATTAGCACAAATTCTTCTGGTAACTCACAAGAACTTTTTCTTCAATTTCAGACTGAGTTTTGAAACAAAGTTTGATTATCGTAGTTCAGTATTGCTTTTCTTGTTAAGTTCCTTTTCTGTTTAAGTGTGAACTTGTTTTTTTTAAAACATTCCTGAACTATATTGTACAGAACACTGTGGACATTTAAGATTTTTAACAATGTCAACCTGAGATTTTCTTTGCTGGTTTAAAAACAAGATCTGATACAATTCCTGAACTTTAAGTTCTTTATTTTTGGCTTTTCCTTTCAGAAGTAATTAATTTTCAAAATTATCAACTAACTAGCTGAATACAATATTGCAACTTCCCGTAAAACAAAGTAGCTTCAAAATATTAAAAAACTCACTTTTTGAAAGAAAACTTTAAAAATGAGCTAAAAATTCAGTCTGTTTATTTTTATTTTTTACAACATGTAATAACTTTAAAAAGAAATTTGGTATTGTATGCAAATAAACATTCTTATACCTGACTACTGCTATTAAAGATATCTTAAAAATATGAAGATGCCTAATAATCTTGGCCACAGTTGTAGTGAATGACAATTTTTGTATTATTTTTATTCATATTATGTTTAATTGTGACATAGCCTAAGTGTTAAAAGAGATATCAAAATAATATTTTTTAAGTATTTCATATTATCACTTGTATAGCACTGAAATTCTGTATAAAAATGGTTATTGGAATGAAAGATATACACTAAATTACAAAAACTAAAAACAAAAAATATAAAAAGTCATTTATTTACAGTAGAGTACTAATAATTTGTCTCTGGTTATTTGACATTCATGAACGAAAACTTAATTCATCCTAATTAAATGCATTAAATTATTAACTTATTGTTAATTTTAATGGTATATATTTGTTCTGCTTTGTGTTTAATGCAAATTACTTTATCCATCCCTGTTATTCACATCTTTAACTTTTAATTCACAATAACACAAACTCGATTTTATTCTAAGTAACTTATTAATCATTTAGAGCATATTATAATTTTTTTTAGCTATCTGTTCAAATATATTTCTTATTTGTTACACAACCTTTATACTCTGCACTGTGTTTTTCACTGCTTTTATTTTCTGATAAAAGTGATTTTATTATTGTAAGCCTAAAAAGTAAATTTACATGTTGATTTCAACATACTTGAATGTCTGTTTTATAATAATTATGCACCACCCAGATGGTATAGTGGTTAGGGAAACCTACTGTTGTACCAAAGGGCTCAGGTTTGAATCCTGGAGAAGGCATGGATGTAAACTTTGTATGTTTTTATAGGAGGTAATGGTGGCCACCTGTTAGGTGCCTCCATAATAAAATGACCAATGCTTTTGCCCTCAGTAGTGGTGAAAGCTTAAAAATGGCTAGTGCCCAACGTAAAAAAAAATATATATATTTTGCAAAACTGTTTTCCCTCCCTTGCTACTGGATTGCTTTAATTATAAACATGCCTTAGTTTCTTGCTATTTCACATGATTTGTTAATTAACTATCATTCAGTTTCATTTATATTGATTAATAGGGACTGTACTGTTTATTATTATTATTTGTTTCTGAAACATAAGGTTTTTGTTACTTGTTTGAATTCCTTTTTGTATATAACTGCACATGTAAATTTATCTAAAAAATTTTTATTACTGAGCTACAGTTTTAAATCGTATTTATTGGCTGATAGTTTTGAGTACAAATTGCTAAAATTCTGTCATTTCAGCTCTTGGCAAAGCATATTCCATTTCTAGTCCAGCCAGTCAAAGCCAAACTACTGATGGTGCAGATAATTCCAGTATTAGTCAGGAATTAGTGCAATGTGTGGAAATTCCTTCTCCCTCTGTAAATTTTGTTATTGTTACCTTTTTTAAAAATATTTATAGAATAAGTTGTATTTAATTACTGTACTAATAATGAATATTTAAGTTTATATATAATTTTTTTTGTTCAATTATATTATATGACATACTTTGATGTGCACTAGGTTTCAAAAATATGCATAGTTCTTACATTTTTTTAATTAAAATTATTTCATGCTGTCGGTGGAATAATTATATATGTTTCATCCATGAATGTAATCTGTTACAATGCTTACTATAATGTATACTGTGCAAAAAAGGCTTCTTGCTAATATAAAGCATGGGTAATACAGTGTGTAAAATTCTGTCTTTATTGTATTAACCATCCTGCATATACTAGTAAAATTTTATTTCTTTAAAATGTCAAACTCTTACTTTGTGTTTTAAAATTTCATTGAAATATATATTAAAAGAACATGCATTTTTGGATGTGTTATTGCATGAGAAAATACCTTGCAATAAAAAGAAATTATCCATCTCATTTTCTCTCCATATGAACTTTGAGACATAAGAATAGATAGAAATATGAGAGAATTTAGCTCCCCTCCTCCAGAGAGAACTGTTTAAAACTGTTCATAATCTATTAAATCAAAAGTTTTTTAAGTAAAAGAAAGTTGCTTCGTGTGGTGAAATAGCTGATGGATATTGGCCATTCCCATGTTAAAAATGTTTTCATGACATATCGTGAAAAATGCTGAAACTATAATGTAAAATCAAGTATATTTTTGTTTAATCCAATACCTTCCTTCATGTGTACTAGATGAGGGATGAAAAATGGCATTAAACCTGTGGTATGCAGATTAGCAAATTTCACGATGTGCAAGGTTAATATATTACATCTATTATAAGTTGCATCTACAAGCAGTGTGTTGGTAAATTTTTTTTTTTAAAAAAGTTATGGTCAATTATTTAGACAACATATCTTTAAACTATAACTGAACTACCGAAATTAATTTAATGTATGTATGTATGTATATATATAACTTTACATGCCATGTGTAATTTTCTTATTAAAAGTATCATTTTGGATAAATTGTCTTTAAATGTTCTAATTTGTAACTTTAAAGTTAACAGTTAATGAAAGTTTACAAAAATGAATTCTTAAATGAATTTAATAGTTCTTAATACAATGAAATATGTTTCTGAAAAAATAATTTAAAGCATGTCATGTGAAGGAAAGTATTTAAAATAAGATGGATCAGAAACAAAACTGTTGTGTTTTATTATTCTTTTTGTGTTAATAAATTAATAACAGGAAAATATAAAATAATCAT
>KK121665.1:59154-89580 GCA_000611955.2 Stegodyphus mimosarum | reverse complement strand
GAAAGTTGTGCCATTTCATGTATTGGATTATTTGAATTATAGAAAAGTGGTTATCTGCCAAAAAAAAAAAGGTGAGGGAAATATTTTTGTGGTAGACTGTTAATAGAAATTGTCTGCTATGGAGCTAGCTAATTTGCTGGGATTTGAACCTGGGTCAAACTACCAGAGTTCAGTTATTTTTACTATTTGGCGACTGTGAAATCATGAAATTTTTATTTAATAAATGCTTATATATGTTAAAACTTTTGATAAAAATTTTAGATTTATTTAAAATTTATTTGCTGCTAGTAGTGCACTGTTATCTTTTTCTCTAAAGCATAAAATATTAATTATTTATTTAAACAAATTTGTAATATAAATATCTGATTCATAATATTTACAGTTAAAATTAGTGAAGTTATTTTCTTTTCTTGTACACATTATAAAATTCCAGTTATTTCATCAAAACTTTAGGAAATTTATTTTCTGCTGCATGCATGTCTTTTTTCGTACTTAAAATATATAAGATGGAAATATTTTCCACAATTCTTAAAATATGTATTCTGTCACAGAGTGTAGTGTACTTTAGTCCTTTCTTCTTCAGAATGTAACAATGCTTGATATTACATCTTTCTGAACACTTTTTAGTTTTCTATTAAAGATAGTTTTCTCAAAGTAATGTATGACCAGAATCTTTGGTTTAAAAGTTGCTGCCTACTTTTAAAATAAGCTAAGCATATTTTATATGTAAACAAACTAGGTAGATTTGCTTTACTAATTTTATTATAAATATTATAGTAATTTAATTATTGACTGTATCAAAAGATGAGTTCAGTTATAAACTATGCAAAATATTATAATTATTTTGCTTTGTATATATTATTACACAATTTTATAAGCTTTTGCATGTATTTCAAAATGTAAAATTATTTCACACTGGCTCATATTTTTCTTTTTTACTATTATTGTAGGCGTCTTACCTTCAGTACCAAAGAGCAAAGGCATGTAGCAGCTTATGTAATTTAATTTATGAATTTTTTCTTTTTCTATTATTTTTTTGCCATTGTTTTAGCTCTTAATGAAATTGTTCTTGAGCAGACAAATTTGCTTGTGGAATATATATTTTGATGAGCACATCCCATTTAAATGCATGAAAATCTTATTGAAATGATATTCCACTGTGTTGCATGTATTTGTACACTGCTTGTTTAAAATGTAGATTTTTTGCACTTCAAAGAAAATCTTTTAACATAAAAAAGGCTTCTCAGATTAATTGATTGTATTAACATTACCATTGTTCCAGGCTAGTGTACTGCATTTCAGTTTTAAAATATTCTTTACCAGTTACTTATTTTATTTAAGAGTCTTTGTCATTTTTCTGAAATTAGAATTTGGTTATTGTGTGATAATTAATTTACATTATAAAATATAACTGAATTAAATACAAACATCACTTGCATCACATTAAATATTACTAATAAATTATTATTCCGTGGCATGTTTTATATTTCTTGTTTTTATAGTTTTTATTTTGCTAATAATTTATAAATTTTTTGTTTTAAAAGAGAGTTTTAATCATTCTGTAGAATATTTTACTGTTCAGAGTCAAATTTTAAGAAGATATATATTTTATCTGTAGTTTAGTTTCTTTTCTAGAAAGGTAATACACACTGAAAATAAATAACTTTTTATAATATATGTAAGTTTCTGGAGGTTAATTATCAGAGTGTCATTTTATTCAAGTTCTACGCAGATGTGATATAACAAATGTAATTAAATCTGAGACAAATGAAGAAAAAAAAAAAAGAAAACGCTAAGCATGACAGTTAAGTTATAATATTCTATAATTTAAAAAAAAAAATAAAAGACAAAAAATTTGTGTAACACTGATATTATGTTATTTGAAGTGTAATTCTGTTTAATTCACACAATGGCATAATCAGATAACAAAAGGAAAGACTTGTGCGAAGGCAAAAAGCAAAGGTGTTTGAGTCTTCAGTATATTTTTGAAGTGTATCCCAATTCTTTGAATCTTTTTCAGAACCAGAAAAAATTTCCTTTCAGGGACAATTTTAGAAAGAGAAAATAGTCTCGAGGGAGAAATCTGGATAATGGAAGCGGAAACAATTGTGTTCAAGAACTTGTTTTGAGATCAAATATTCTTTCTATTTAATAACCCATGTAACTGTCATTCTGTACAGCACATTTAGAATAGTGGTTGCCAGTTGAATTATGTAAGATGCAGCATTAAGAATTATCTGTTTAATTCTGCATTAAAAATTATGTACTTAGCCATGTGATAAATGACTTTTCAAAATGTAGTATAGTATTCTTGACAAATTCACAAAGATTTTTTTAAAAAATGCTTTTCATTTAATTTCCACATTGTGTAAAATGTTTTATTGCAAAGACTGTTATCATTGTATGACAAAGACTTCCACTAATTTTTATAATGTTGCACTGATCATTGAATGCCATTCTTGTGAAAGAACTATTGTCATTGGTGTGAGGTCAGAGCTCTGAGAGTCCAGTTCAGTTTTTCAATCCTCAACAGACCTGCTTTTTAGGGCATGTGCTTTTAATGTATGATAATATTGAAATAGGAATGAGCCCATGCCAAAATATTACCATAATGTAGATCACATGGAATTGCTCTTGTGTTCCTGTTTTTCTGCGTAGGTTTTGAAGGGTAGAGTCGACCATAAAATACATTCTTAAACTATAATCAGAGTTGCCAACTCTCCTGATTTCTGACCACACTTCGGCCAACTTGATTTTTAACTTATTTCTCCTGATTTTCTCTTATTCTTAAAATTTCTCACGATTTTTATGTAGCTAGGCTTAATACTTCGTTATTTGGCCCCAAAAAGTGATTTTTGATATCTGAAAGCATTTGTTTTTCTCTAGATGCATATAAAATAAACCGAAGTCATTTCATCACTGAGATATGGCATGCATCTGCTTTGTGTATGAGAATCCAAAACACGTGTCTGAAAACATTCCACAAAATATAAGCATAAAGCTCTCCCAAAATTAAAAAAAATCACTTGACAAGGGACACTTTTCCGATTATTGTAATTTTATCTTATGCAGAACAAATATGTATGTTTTTGTCTTCGAACCTTGACAAAGCTCTTTGCTTTTTTGTGCACTCTATTTTGCCGTCATACGATGTTCTTAACACAATTCCACAGTGCAGAAGTATTTATAATTCATGTTTTCCATCAATGATTAGTGATGTGGTTAAATAATTTAAAGATTAGGGAAACTGATTAGAGTATTTTTCTATTACTAGAAGGTACAAGTAATAAAACGGCTTTTTTTCCCTTCATATATCTGCATTTCAGAAATAATAACTGAACTTTCAGGTATTAATTAGTTACCATTTAAATTTAATTCATTATTCAAAATATATTTTCTTTCTACATATTTTTATTATTTAAAAAATCTTTTTGTCATTGAGAAAATACTTCTGATTTCTTAAAAAAAATCTCCTGATTTTTGACTGTCATAGGTTGGCAAGTATGTATAATGTGTCTATCCCCAAAGTTTACTTTTGTTGTGATACATTTGGGTAAGTAATAGTCACCAGGCATTCTCTGCACTCAGATAAACCTATTGGATTTCCTCACATAAACCCATTTCTGACTATTCATTGCCATTGCCCAAGATTTAATATCATTGATTTTTACACCAAGGTAAGCAAGTTTGGGCACAGTAATATTTGGTTTACATGTACTTACTGGTTCATGAAACCCGAAGTGCTGTCAGTGAATTGCCATTATGTTACATTTAGAAGCATTTTGGAGTTCGTCTCAAATGTTTTCTGCCAATTTCATGTGGGAATATAAGTAATAGATCCTGTAAATATAAAACTAATTGCTAAACGAATAAATTTTGATAATTACATAATACGAAGATTCTTCAAGGAAAGTGGCTTCTTGCCCTTACATCGTAGACTTATACCTCTAGTTATAAAGTTTTGAAAGGGGGAGTTTTGTGAAATTAGTTTTAGCTTTGGATGTGGGAATATTTTGCACTTATAAAAAGTGATGTTTCCTATGATCTTCATAGATTAAAAAAGTTGAATCTGAAAAAGCTCATAATACTAAAATAAATTAAGTTCAAAATGTTTAATGTAT
The DNA here is from genome assembly GCA_000611955.2 of Stegodyphus mimosarum. Lineage (NCBI taxonomy): Eukaryota > Metazoa > Arthropoda > Arachnida > Araneae > Eresidae > Stegodyphus > Stegodyphus mimosarum. The sequence goes on along the minus strand of KK121665.1, from coordinate 85,459 downwards.
CTGTATGCAGAACTCATGAATATATTTAATATCAAAATTTACTGAGATAATTTTTAGTGATTATTGATGCATTTTCTTTAGATTGAAGCAGAAACTGCAAACCATACATTGCTATTCTTTCTGATTGTTGGTTCAATATCAAAATAAAGCCACAATTCTTTTTATTTTTGTGCTTCACCTGCAAAACTTAATTACTAATAACTCCATATTTTGTAGATAAGAGGTGGAGTTTCTTGTTTTTAATGTACTAAAATACTTTGCTTTAGACTTCTTTGTTGTAAGGGGTGTTGGGTTTTATATTTAAAAAACCTTTCTAATTTTTTTTTAAAATTCTTTACCTTAATTTTAAAAAAACTGAAAGTGTGTATATTTAGTGTCAATATTTAAAGAAACAAAGCCTATGGCATCTTTTCTGAAGATCTGATAATTTTTTTTAATTTTGCTTTATTTCTTTGTGTGTGTTTTCATCCATTCTTTTATATTTTAGCATGTTTCTTAATTTCATATTTATATTGCATGAGATTTATTGGTTAATTGCATAAAAAATTTAATTCTGTATAAAAATTGTTTTTAAATTCTCTCTGGCTATGACCAATCAGGAACAACGTCAGCAAGACCTTCTTATGATGGAAGAAGCCTTAAAAGAAAGTTATGAAATGCAGTCTGCTTCTATAGTTGATGCCACAACAAAACGTCAAAAACTGTTACAAGATATAGCTCAGGTCTCTTTAATTTTACATTTATTTCCATTTTGTCTCAATAAGTTATATCAATATATGTGCATTTTTTATCTTAAATTCTTAAATATTCCATAATAAACCAGGTCTTCTTTAAGGTAATGTCTATCAATAACTTCTAAAGATGTATGATTATTAAAGGAATAGCAATATTTAATTTAAGGCTATAGCATGTTTCTTGAAATAATATGTAAAGCTATCAGGTCAACAGTTCCTCAGAAAGCATTTTGCTTCTGGTTTTTAAATATTTTATGAAGAATTTGGAATTTGTATGCAGTGTGTGTGAGTGAGTGAGTGAGTGAGTGCACAAGGCTAGCATTCTTGAAATTCAAGTTAAGTATTATACATAATTCATTATTATTTTGTTCTGTTTATAGTGTTTGTCTTAACAACCTGCAGAATGTAGTTTATCAGTAGTTGAAATCACTGGCCTAGTATGGAATATTTGTTTTTAAATTATTTGTTAAATCACATTTATATGTTTGCATTCTCTTGCTTAGGAGCAAGAAAGAATGGAAAATGAAATAATGTTGCTGCAAAGCAAAAAAGAAAAGGAAAGGCAGAATCTTTTATCAATTTTGGCAAATGGTTAGTGTACTAAGTTTCTATAATTCTACATTAAATGAATAAAGTATATAATAAAAAGCACTGATGACTTTATTAACAGTAATTACTGCATTCAATACTAGTACATAATACTCAGCCAAAATCAGTGGCCAAGTGAGTTTTTTTTTTCCCTCTCTACAATGTGCAGTGTATCCTAATGTAACATGCTGCAACCAACTGAAATTCCAAATTTCAGTATGTAAATTATAAGCATAAATTGAACAATTTCAAAAACAATTAAGTCTACAGTTGAAATATTATGGCTATAATATAAAATAATATAAACAGATAATTGTAAAATATGGTATAAAATAATATAAACATCGTAAAGAACATAAACTAATTCACTCTGCTGCAGTGTTACTTGCTCTTTAAAAGAGTTCCTTTTTTCCATTTCATTGTTATCCTTGATGGACAGTAAACAGATTTTACTAATGCATCGAATATCTACACCATTTAATGTTTTCTTTTATCTGTAGTTTTATTATCTTTACCAGCCAAAACTTCTACAATTTTAATTAAGACCATTTAAATGAAAGATATCCTTCTTTAACACAGCTAACATAACTTCCTTTAAATTTTCTTTAATAATAAATCATTTGGTGTGTTGTTGAAGATTTAAATTATTAGTTTCCCAACATTTCCAAATAATTTGAATGAACTTGATAAAACTCTACCATTTAGAAAGCCTGTTGTCTGTAAAATGAGACAAGTAAGATTCAGGCTAAGAAGAAATGGAACGTCCAATTAAAAAATGACAAAATTGGACAAGAAAAGAATACCTTCAATCTGTGTGATAACAGTCCAGAATTCTTCTAAAGTCATTTCATAACTGCCGCCTGTATGCTGAAGATGGTATTTAAATGACTTAATACTTGTTTCCCATAAACCACCAAAATTTTCTGCCTTCGGTGGAATAAGTTTCCAGTTTATACCCTCAGACATTACTGCTGTGTCAGAATTAGATTTAAGGACAAAGTTATGCAATTTTTTTCAGTTCTGATTTTGCACCCTCTTTATTAGTACCATTATCTGACATTATGGTTTTTGTTAAATCAGTTACTACCTCTAAATGTATTGCTTTAATAGCTAAATATATGAATATAGCAACATACACTTTCGCATAAATACCCTTTCTCTGCTTTTTATACTTGATGAGGAATGAACCAAAAAAAATCAAGTCCACAAGTATTAAAATACAAATCCTGGATTAACACCATATAAATTTCCCATAAATTTTTTACATACAATTGGTTTAACTTCAAAACATCATGTACAATCTTTCGAGCTATATCCCGAGCATTAACACGTTGACTGCCATGGCAATTTTCAGAAATATGGGTTAAAATGACAATTTGATTTAATCACATTATATTATTAAAAACTCTAATTCTAGTGCATAGTTCTCATCAAAAAGCATAAAAAATGGGTTTTTTTTTAAAAAAAAAGGTCTTGAATTATCTCTTTGGCTTCTGTAACAGATAAAAAAGGTCTTACGAATTATCTCGTGGTTGGCTTCTGTAACAGAAATCTCTTCGCGGAGGCCAACTATGAGTTAATTCGCACGCAGCACCTGTCGCCATGGAAAACTTTCTATGAAACCGATTATAATTCGAGATTACATAACAGAATGTCTATCATTGACCAATCAGATCAAATTCTTTCGTACTACTCATCTCTAAGAAAGACTATTAGATGGCCCAAAAAGGTTTCAATACATATTATAGAGATATATATATACACAATGCTCACAAATGTTTTCAAAAAGTAACTCCTTCTAAAATAAAACTGATAAAGTTCAGAGAAGAATTCGTCATCGCGTTGATTGGAGAAGAGATTCAACCAGTTTCGAAAAAAATTAGATTGCAAGAGTTCCATTATTCAGAGAGTCTACCACCTACCAAAAAAAAACAGCATCCCTCAAAGTCATCTTGTATATGTACCCAAGCAAAAAAAAATGCCGAGAAACGAGTTATTTCTGTCCAACTTGTAAAGAGAAGCTAGCCCTTTGTGTGGAAGATTCTTTTAAGAAGTTCCACAAACAATAAAATATTGCTTTATTTCTTGAATTTGAATTAATTTTTATATATATTTTTTTTTTTCGTTTTTTAATAAAATTTCTATACGTGCAAACCAGCATTGATTTTTTGTTCTTTTCCCAGAAGCCATCTATCAATATTAACACTGATATATTCCGAGTTTAATAATAGCTGCACAAAAATGGCAAGTAAACACAGTACGAGATAACTCGCAGTTGGCGTCCTAGAAAAGAACGCTATCTACGAGTTATCTCGTAGTTGTCAGTCAGCGTGTTAATAACCCAAAATTGACGGTATACCAAGTTGCAAACATAGAACTAAAAAAAAAAAAAGAAAACTAGTAAAAAAGTAATCTACTAAAAAATTAATCTTGTAAATACACATTTTTTTGGTATTACATAATGAAATTTTTAAATGTAAACTTTGTAAGTCTGCCTCCTACTCTCTGAAGAGAATTCTTGTCTAGAAATTAACACAAAAATTTTAACTTACTTTTTGTTCAGAAACACAGTTCTTATTTTTGAAGGAGAGAATATCCTTGCCAAAATGTTGTGATTGTATACTGTGCTGGGACAGTTCTATATCTCTCATTCTAGTTGGCTGATTGACAAAAATCAAATTGCATTTTCCATGTCTCGAAAGTACAACTTATGATATATATTATATTTATAAATAGCATTGTTCTGACACAGGTATTTTGGCACAAACTCGGACTTTTTCTGAAATAACGTACCAATTATTTTCCATATTTTGATTCTACGTCTCAAATTATGTCGAACTGCAAAATTTTGTAAAAAATCACACGAGTAGTTTTTAAAAAAATAGCTCTCAAAATTTTAACTCCTCAATGTTAATTGAATTTGATGTATATTTATTAATATCTTTTTTTTATTAAACTTATTTAATTCTTCCTTTTATATTTTGAAATTTAGGTTCATTTCAAATAAAATCACTGATTTTTTATGATTTATTTTTTAAAAAATTTTTATAAATTTTTAGAAAAACATTTTGAATTACAAACTATAAATTTTTTTTCCAACAGCTTAAGGTAGATGTATTTCTATGCATACCTACAAAAAATTACGCGTTTCTAATCCGAAATTTCCTAAGATATATGTGAATTTACATTTTGGTACCTTTTGGAATTTGGTGTATTTATTATATGTGATAATAACAAAAATCTGGTTCATGCACTTTGTTAAAATTATTTGAAAGTATGAACAATGACTTTTTTTTTCCACTCGTGGTGAGTGGAAAAAAGGAAAGGAAAATAGGTTGCTATAAGTTAAGTAGTTCACCAAGTGAATTATTCTTAATGCAAACAGAAAAAATATGCCATGATAAATTTTTAAATTTTTCCATTAATTTCTCACCAAAAATTACAAAATTTAATATATAGGCATAATTTGACGTATAGAATTGAAATCTGGAAAAAAATTGACATGTTTTTTCAGAAAACATCCAATTTTGTGTCAAAATACCTATGTTAGAATAATGCTAAATGTGAATCTAATATATATTCTAAGTCATGCTTTCGAGACATGAAAAACGCAATTTGAATTTCGTCAGTTACCCCTGTAAAATGGGACATATAGAACTGCTGCCCCCCTTTTTTTTGCGCAATGTACATACCTTAGGATGATTTTCTCAGCAGCATCCAGTTCTTTAGCAGTTAGAAGATCTGTTAATTTTTTTCTTTTACCATTAGCTATACACTGAGGATCCAAAACATTATGATCACCTGTTCAGTAATGCATTATGCGATCTTTGGCCTACAAAACAACTGTAACTCGCCTTGGCATGGATGTTACGAGTTGTTGGTAGATGACTGGTGGCAATTGATACCGGATGTCTAAGCAGCGGTAATGCAAAGTCGAGATATTCTGACATTGTGATGATTGAGCTTTGAACTACCAATGCATGACATCCCAAATGTGCTTTATCTAGGGTTCGTACAGTCCTAAAGAGTCCTTATGTTTTTTAGAATTGATATGTGGTCCTTAAAAGTCCTTAATTTCGGCCAAAATCAGCAGATGGTCCTTAATTTTAACACCTGAAATTTCTGTCTGTTTTTACGACTGCCATTTTGAGTGTGATTAGCATTTTGGAAGAATATTTTGCATTTCACTGACATATATGGTTATCTTTTGAAGGGTTATAATTTGTCCCTATTTCTAATATAAATAGTAGGATACTCGAGGTTCTAAGCAAGAAGTGAAATGTAAGCATTTCAAAATTAATTTTTTTATAATGAAGAGCTCTTAAACAACTTTCTGCTTTTGGTGATGTGAATTCTTTTATTTAATGGCTCTAAATTTGGCGACTTATCAACATTTTGGTGATTTTAAGATCAGTTTTTATAGAAAATTTTTAATTGCGAGATCTGGGAATTTTTCAATAATTTTTTTTAAAACATTGTAACATTGATAAATTTCATTAAAATACTGGTAAAATATTGAAATTATATTTAAAAAATAACATTAAAATAAAACATTTTTGTTTTTCTCTGTGCATTTTAAAGTTTCATTTAGCAACTTATTATACAGTATTTTGAATCTAAAAAATAAACAAGGTGTAAAGCTATAAAGCATAATGTATGAAACAGTTCTTACTAAAAGCAAAATTAGCTATGTAAGTGATTTAAAATATCTTTTTAATTTTTTCATAGTAAGAGTTTTTCCCATGTAATTGTCTCAGAATATGCATTAGTTTTCTCTAAAAAATTAATTTTACACTTCCCTCCTTTTTTTTTTCAAAATATTTCTGGTTTCTGGCTATTACAGAAGTGGTAGGGATCATTTTCCTTTAGGATTTTAGACACTGCAGCTTGGAAAAATTAGAAGGATTTAAAGGCAAGATTTATAGACCCATGTTTCTAGAAGATTCCAGTAATATGTGACAAAATGAAAAATATCTCCCTGGTATTAACATTTAATGGATGCATTTTACAGAAAGTTTGCGATGAATTTCTTACTTTTTGGAGAGCGTCTGGAAGAACAATGAAAACATAATATTTGAATGTTTTACTTCTGATACTAGAATCTTTTCCTTAACATTTTTATTTTCTCTACTTTTCACTACACGCATGCATGGAAAGTATCAAAAATGCTTCTAATCTTATCATATGGACAGGCATTATAGAAAGAAATTTTTTATTAATAAAGAAATTGAAAACTGACAGTTTAAAAGATTCATATAATATGCCTTAATGCATCATACAGAGCTGGCGCTAGGCATTTTCCCTCCTGATGCAATGTGTGTGGATTTTAAATTCTGCTGCCTAGTGCCTTTCTAAATTCTGCTTCTATTGCCTGCTCTAAATTCTAAAAGTTATGACATTTCTAGATTTTGTTGCTTGATTTGTCACTAAATTCTGAAAATTCTGCCACATCTGCTCTATAACCAGCCCTTACCATATATATTTCATATGTCTTCTGAATTTTGATATTGCTAAAGAAATGATATTAGCAGCTTTTTCTATACATTCTAAATGCATTTAGTTTTTTTGGAATAACAGAAATCCTTAATTAAATCCAAAAATTCTAAAATGAAAAGTAAATGTGTTGAAGAAAGAAACCGAATACCAAGAAAATTATTCTTCAAAGATATGTACAACATTATTATATAAAGTACTCAGTTGTTTATGATTTCAGCCTTTACTATAATTTCCCATGTTTATGATTTCAGCCTTTACCATAATTTCCCATTTGGATTTCCTCATATGATAGAGTTACTGAGCCAACTTAAATTAAAGTTAAATTGTATAGTGTTTTCCACATCTTTAGTTGGAATTTGTCTGTTATTGTTTAATTACATCACCACGAGCTGTAATTGATTTTATTAGCATCGGAACATTCCTTTATGTTCTAAGTTCGTTTTGAATAAGAGGCTTATTTAAACCTTTGTCTGACGTTGTAAATACTTTCAGACATATAACAATAATTTGCTTCACGTCTACCAGGAGGTTTTGGACTATTTAACTTTCACCAGATCAAGTAAACCCTCATAGTTATGTTGTAGAGAGGTTGATAAGTTAGAAGGTAAAGCGCGCAGAAACTAGTGAGAACACTGGTTTGTGTATTGAGACGATTTTCTGATTGTTAGAAAAGATGCTCAAAGAGAAGCAAAATCGATTTAAATTAGCCAAAATGTCTGGGAAGACTTAAAATTAAAAAGATGCATAAATATTTTTATGAGTGTTGTTACAAAGCATAGATGTTTTGTAGCTTTTAATGAGTAATTATCCTATTATCACTTAAGAATTAATGTCATAAATTACATGTATTTTAAACTGTGAAATTTTATTAGATTGGAATTTTAATAGGGCTTTTTTAACAAATATTGTTAAAAAATAAATAAAATTTCATATTGGCTATGTAAATCCATAATGACTAAGGTTATCTAACTACCTAATTTAATTATTTATAACTAATTGCTTACCCTTAAAAATTATCTCTGCATATTAATGTGAGTTATTGCCTTTCATTAATCCTTACCGAGGTCACAAAATAAAATACAAAAATGTAAAAATTCATGTAAAACTTATTCTTTACATCTAGTGAGACTTAAAACAATACACAACAACCTATCGCTTGCAGTGCTTTAGTGGCTTATTGGAACCTTAAAGTATATTAAGTATATTAACTAGGCTACAATCCCTGGAACTCTACATGAAGCTACGACACTAACTTCGACAGTCAGAGGCCGACTAACTTTCAAAGCTTGCCAACTGTATCTACATCAGGCCTTTCAGGTTTGTTCTAATTAGCAGGTCTCTCTCTAGGCAAGCAGCAACGGTGACAGGGCGATCTTTTGTTATGAATAATGTTGATTATGATCTTACTTCTCATTTTGATCTATGGCGATTGACATAAAATCTGCCTGTTATTTGCTAAACCTCTAGACTAAGCAAGTATGTGGCAAAAATTAAACATAATAAAAAAAATTAACATAAAGCTAACTGTTAGTAAAACATAAATAAAATGTCACTTATCTTCTTTCAAATATGTCAAACTATATTATAAGTATAAAATATGTAATGTTACTTGATACATTTTATAAAGTTGATTGTATTTTCAAACTTTTTAATAATTTTGTTAATTAATTTTTGCTTATGGTATTACAAAAGTGGAGTTCAGGCATAGATAACATTTTTAATTAAATTTATTCAGTTCCCATTTGCTCATAGATCCTTAATTTGTTTCATTAATGGTGCTTAAAAGCCCTTAAAAGTACTTAATTTCCATGTGCAGAAATGTATACAAACCCTGTTTATCAGGTTAAGATCCAATGAGTTAGATGGCCTATACATTAATTGGAATTCATCCTTATGCTCTTCGAACCACTCCAATACAATTCGAGCCTTGTAACATTGAGCATTATCCTGCTGGAAGATTCCATTTCCAGTTGAGAAACAGATGCCATGTAAGGGTTCAACTGATCTGCAGTTATGTTCAGTTAGTCCACAGCTTTCGTGGTCTGTTCTACCACAACGAGAAGCCCCAGAGCTGCTCATGAGATTGTCTTCCCAAAGCATAATACCACCACCACCAGCATATGTATGACCTGCTGTACACAGGGGAAGCAATTATTCGTTTGGAAGAAAGCTTAGGTTTTCTGTCTATCATTGCAGAATCCTATTATTCCTATTTTCTGTACTCCATTGGTTAGAATCTAAGGATACGATAATCATATTCTAAGACTGTGCAGAAAGGCCTTAATTTTTAGAAAGAGATGTATTCCTTTTTTTTATGTATATATATATTTTAGCCTTTTCTGTAAAAAGTCGAATGAAACCTAGTCAATCAAAGAGGCAGCCTATTGCTGATAATGCATCTTTTTTGGTACTGTCTCTTCAATGTCAGGTATCTTTAAATCATAAAAAAAACTAGCTATACTCCATGACATTCTCCTGTAACTTGAAAAGAATAATCCTGAGTTGTACTTTGTTCTTGAATCGCTCAGTACTATTTGAACGCCATTGTGTAACTGTGTTCCACAATATTCTAGAAGACAGACTAACTGTGTCTGCAATGCTTTAGCTTCTTGTGGTATATTAACTCCAGTGATAAATTCATCTAAATAACAGTATTTGAGTATGGCTCTTGAGGCACAAGGAAATTCAATCATTTCATCCCTTACTAACTGCTTCAGGACTGTTGTTATTAGGAACTGTACACTTGTTGTTCCGTATGTTAAAGTCTTCAAATGATAAGTCTGCGCAAGGCTGCCAGTCGATTCTTTCCATAATATCAGTTGTAGGTTTCTTTGAGATGGTTAAGTAAGTATTTGACTATATATCTGTGGAACATCAGCTTCTACTGCATAGTTATTCTTTGGAAATCTAATAATAATAGAAAATAAATTTTTCTATGATATTCATCCTTTCATTAATATTGAGTGAGTAATTTTCCATTAGTGGTAGCCACTGATGCATTAAACACAACACAAAGCTTGGTAGAATTTTTTTCCGGACAATAAACTGCATGATGACTGAGATAATTGCAGATCAAAGATTCAGTTTCTTGAACTTCTTCCATGGGATTTAAATCCTTATATTCCTTGTTAAAATTCTTATGCTAGGTTTTTGTATTCAAATTGCATTCTAGTCAACTCCAGACTTGATGTAATCTTTTCTCGGCAAGAGTTTTCAATTCTACTAATTCCACAGTTTCTCTAATGGGTAATTGAACTACATATTTTTCATCATTTTGTGTGTAATGTGTATGCTTGAAATGCTCTTAACAATATTTTTCATCTTCACTCAAAACATCTTTGATACTTTCAATGGATTCAACTTCCCAAAATCTTTGCAAAATTTTGTTGAGCTCTTCAGCACTAAGCGACAATAATTTACTTCTGTGTTTTCTTGCATGAACAAGACACAATATATCCGAAAACTGTTTCTCTGAATATCAACAGGTGATTTTCTAATTGAAATTTTCCTAGCTTTAAAATCTCAAAGAACAATACGGCTCCTAGTACCATATCTACTTGTTAGGAATTCCAAATTGGGGATCTGCAAATTGAATACCAATGAGGATATTTAATGACTGCACATCTAAACTCATTGATGGGGTTATATGGGCAATTTTAGAAATAACCAAACAGTTAATTGATATTACCTATGTTAAATCCTTATTGGAAAACTGTACATCTACTTGATAATTAATATTTATAACTTTCTCATTTATTCCGGATGTGGATGCATAAATTCTTTTTTTATATTTAACAAATTGGCAACGCTTTCTGTCAGAAAACAGGACATGCTGCTATCATCAAGAATGGCATGAACTGGAATTCTTTTTCTTTCTGAATTACAGATGTACACTATTGCAGTCGCTAATAAGTCTTTTTTTCTCTGTGTCAAAAGACAACTTGATTGATTTTTCTGAAAACCATCTGCATTCTTGTTTATAATCTCGTCACTCAATGTTTTTGATTTTGTTCTGTTTAACTGTTGATCTATGGCGCCATTGCTGAGTAGTTAGTGGATTAAAAAATCATGTTTTTATGGCATTCAGAGAATATGAACCTAGAATTATATTTTGCATTAAAATATTCCTTACTAAAATAGTTTAAACACAGTAAATTGTTTTGAACTATTTTATATCTTTGTACACATTTATATAGTGGATGATCATTATTTTTCATATCACACAAGTTGGAGTGCTTAAGTTTTTAACCATCAGAGCCTTTGGCTTCGAACTTTTTTTAATGGATATTTCACTTTGTTAATATTATCTAAAAATTGACATGTTTTCTTTAAAAATGAAACTAATTCATTAAACATAGGAACTTCTGTAACATTAATGATTAGTTCCAAATGTTTACACATTTCATAATCTAGTTTCTGAAGTATTATATTTAGTAACAGAATGCCTGATAAATTGTTTTTCTCATACTTTGGAACATTTAAAGCCGTTATGTTTTTAGTAGCGTTACCTATTACATATCTTATCCCCTTCAGCGATTCAAAAGTTAAATTACGTAAATCCATTACTGACCTTATGTGCATCTGAATTAAGATTCTTTTATTGTTGTATCTTGAAGAGCTGTAAATAGAGAACTAAAATTATCATCAATAGTTTGAAAATTTTTTGGCTCATCAATTAATGGAGCCTTTAAATAATAGAGCTTCTGAACTTTTGTTAACTGAATATTATTTGCAATAATGTTTTTGAACTGCAGCTTAAAATTATTCTATTCTGTGTAGTTAACAGAAAATTTAGGAACTGTTAATTCTAGCAAATGTATTTTCACTTTAGAATCAAATTTACTACAATCACTTTCATGTTTAGAGTGTGCAATAGACGATAGAATGTTTTGCCTCCAAAAGTTCTGTTCTTTCTTCTGTTTTGGTTTCTTCAACAATGGCTGTGGCATTTTCTTTTTCATCAGTATTTTCAAAATTTCACTTTTAATGCTGTTTTACTTTTATCCAATGCCACATTTTGTTCCCTATTCTGATTCTAAGGACCAGTGTACTATGTTCCTATAATTCTAGACTAAATGAATGGATTGTATATTAAAGAACACTTAACAATTTTATTAATGGTAATTATTGCATTTAGTACTGCTGCATGTTGCCTTAGCCAAAACCAGTGCTCAAATGAGGTGTTTTTTTTTTTTTTTTAAATTGTACAATAGGTGAGGTTGTATGCTAACATAATAGTTAGTATGTGAATTTTTTGAAATCATCAAGTGAAAATGATCTGGGAATTTTTGCTATTTGCTTTATGTTGTTACTAGTATTTTATTGTTTTTTCATTATTAAAATTATCAGAATAATCTTGAGTTTTATTGATATAATTAAACGAGAAACATAATAATGCACATGCAGCAACAAATGAACATACGGCCAAAAAAAAAAAAAAAAGAGAGAGAGAGTTAAAATTGAAAGGATTTCCATGTAGTAAGATGTACAGCAAAGTAGATTACCACCATTTTACGTCACAGTGGCACTTGTCTGAAGATATCAAAATTATTTATCTGTAGGAATTATGAGACGTGAAGAAAAAGACAGAATTAATCATTGACACTTTTGTCACTCTGATATCAAGGTTAGACAGAAAAGAATATGTTTGTTTCATTTTTTTACACAGCAAGTGTTAGAAATGATTAACAAAGCTTAAAAAAAAAAAGAAAAAGAAAAAAAGAAAAAATTCGCATGCTGGTAAATACTGTAAGATGGTTTTTTGAAGTTTAAAAAAAAAATTCTTGTTCTTTTGAGCAGATATGTATATTGTTAAAACTTTTCCATTAAAACCAAACCACTTGGCAATCCTTTTTTGGCATACTTCCTTCGTGCTAAATATCCCAGCTTGGTTTGTCTTATTTCTGGGTTATAATTGCCTGTATAAACCATTATTCACATGAACTATGTTTTTCATCTAATGAGTTTTCTTTAAACTGAAATAGATTTCATGACATGAATTGGGATTTGCCAAGAGGTAAACAAGCAGCTATCAAGTTTCTTCAGGAAAGTAATAGTGTTCGAATAACCACCTCATGAAATCAAAATATGAACTTAAAATTAAAATGCTCTGCAATGGGTAGAAAAAGATGTTCCGAACGTGAAAGTGGTTTGTTGGATTATACATTCCTTTTGCATACTGTTGAACAGTTTTGTCAGACATTAACATATATTGATTTTTCAAAACAAAAATTTTCTTCAAATAAATCAAAATACAACAAACTGATGAAAGCTTATTCACAAAAGAAAAATATAACATAGGCTGTGTTCTTTCCTCATAATGGCTTTTTAAAGGACTTTGTTGTGAAAATTGAGAATGTTTCCATGTTGCTACTCCCAATCATTGCGTTTCACCTAGTAGCAGGTCAAAGGCATGAGAAATGAAATTAATTAAAATATGCCAACATGGTAGTGAGAATGCATTGTTTGGCTTTAAAAGGAAAGTATCGTTTTTTAAATATTATAATAATTAATCATGCATTCTTAATCACCTTTCCAATAATTGCATAGGTTTAATGCTATCAGTGATATTTGCTAAAATGTATGTAAAAAAATTCTTCAATTTTGCATGTGAATTATTTATTTATTTATTGTAATTTAAAGATTTTACTTTAATTTCAGTTGAAGATCATTCTGCCAAGTTGATTGAACAATTAATGAGCCTAAATGATCGAACAAAAAGCTTATCCAGAATGTTAGAAGTTTTGGAAAAAGACAGGTATTTATCCTTTATTTTATAATTTCATATATATGATGTGTTATGTTTTATTTTTCATACTTTTATCAGAAGTTTCCTTTGTATAATGCTTAGCGATCACATGAGTCTGCTTCCTCCTTTGAGATAAAAATTTTATTTTTAAGTATTGATTAAATAAATTATATGACTGTTTAGTAAACTGTATTTGGCATCATCATAAACTACTCTTTTTCCATTTACTTAATAATTTGCACAGATTTAAATGACAATTCTTTAGTTATGAATATAATAAATATTCCAGTATTTCCTTAACACTGAAATATTCCAGTATTTCCTTTAACAGTTATGCAATATTAAACTTAATCACAAAAGTCTGAAAAATTATTTAGAGCATGAAGTGCAGTCCTCTTTATGAGTATATTAAATATTTTAGGGAAATCATTACAAATTTTTAAAATAGATAAGAAAAAAGGAATAATTGCATATTTTCACAGTTTTTTTCATCTTAATTATATCAATTTTCTTTTCTTTCTTTTCCTCCCCCCCTCTTTTAGCCCAGAAGGGCTGTTAATTTTGTTTGGGCATTCTGTTTTATCCACTATAATACAGTGTTTCACTTTTCAAATTGTTGCTACCAAATATTAGAGCCCTGCATTAAAGAAATTAAATAATGAACAATCTGCACGAATGTATGTATGTTCCTTGCAATGTGAAAAACAACAGTACAGACATCAAATTTTGAATAGCATAGTCCTCCACTCAAATATAAGCATTCTGGCAGCCCAAATGTGGAATTTGTTTTATTATCTGTTATATTAAAATCTGTGTGCATCTGTCTGTCTGTTTGTAACATCAATTCCTCAGGAACCGGAATTTTTCCCTATTAAAGGGATTTGGCTATGCACCAATTTCCTTTTTCACAGATATCTATGGAATGTCTCTTAGTTGAATTTTGCGACACATATTCCCTAATTCCAAAAATTCATCAGAATCCACTGATACCATTCTCATCTTCATACAAATTTAATCAGCTGACATATAAATTAAAAACTCTGAAAACACTAATTTGAATGAGACTCAATAGCCACTTTAGGGATTTTTTCTTAGATTTTCTCCCTATGGCTTCGTGTTTCGAAAGACATAGGGATTTGGCACTGTCCCAATGTGTTAAAATTTATATACCACTTTAGGGTTTTTTATTTTTAGATTTTTTTTTAGCAATGAAGTGTTCTAGCTTAGAAAATTATTTGTTATTTGATTTTTTTACCAACAATTTCTTGGTCAGTATGTTTTTGTTATCAAAACATTATTTTGAAATCTGATTGAAAGGTAAAGTTTTACATTAAATAATGATGTCATACATATTATCTGAAGAATAAAAAGTTTTTTCTGGTTTGGTAACAAAACATATTAAGAGTACAATTTTGTAAATATTTCCTGTTATTACTTATTGCATTTAATGCTCTTTAGTGTGTAATATTTTATTTAGTTTAGGATATTTTTAAAAAATTTGTCGTATATACACTTAGAATTCATTAATTTATTTTTACCAGTATTGCTTTAATAAGCAAGTTTTTTCTTTTATCTGCTTACATACTTTTTTTAGTTTGATTATTATTTTAGTAGAATAGTACTTTTTAAATGTATTGAAATGTCCAAACGCAAAAGGCATTACAGGACATGCATTAAGAAGATGAAGAGCTGAAGCACAAAGGTTATGGTCAGCTACAGAAAATGAAGAAGAAACCAGTATGAGATTCAGCAGGCAAGTACAACACCAAAAAAACTTACGTGGTCAAGAAACTGAAGAAGAAGCCAGTAGGAGAGTCAGTAGGCAAGCACAAGAAAAACTTATGTGCTCAAGAAACTGAGGGAGAAACCAATAGGAGGCACAGATTGGACTCTTATCTTCATCACCAAATTCGACTGGAAGAGTCAGAACAGGATGCCACTACATGAAGAACACAAGACTGCATGTCACAGACAAGTTCGATGTGAAGAAACAATGTCTATACGAGAAGAGAGGCTTTGCATGAATGCAGCACAACATTCACGTAGCACTCTTCACAATGCAGGAAGATGTGGACTCGAAATTTAAGTTGAGCAATACAGTGTCGGTTCAATGGAAGCTTCCTGCAATCTCTGCAGTGGACTCTTCTTTCCAGAAGAAAGGAATACAAGAGGAAGATGCAGGCACCGCTGTAACAATGGGAAAATTGTAGAAGCTGAAAGAAGATATCCAGAAGAATGGCGTAATTTAATGAGAACTACCAAATTTCTGAAGATTTTTTTGCTAACATACGTACTTATAACTGTGTTCTTAGTTTTGCTTCATTGGGTGCCAATATAGAAATGCCTTGAGGTTCCAGTCCCTATTGTTTTAGGATTCAATGTGCCATATATCATCAAACAAGCCACCTTCAACCACTTCATCCTGGTCAAGAACAGTATGCTCAGCTATATAGTTTAGATTCGGATCAAGCCATCAGGCAGAGAATTAATATATTTGGAAATGTTGCTCTGAATGCCGAACAGCTGACACAATTGGATGCAGGTCTAAGAAATGTTAATCCATATGCTGAAGCCTACAAGATGCTGAAAGAATTTGAAGGAGAAACTCTACAAGAGTAAGATGCTGAAACGCCTGCAGATATTCGTATGTACATCAAGGGTGAAAGTTTTGATATAGGTGAAGCCAGAGGATGTTATAATGCTCCAAAAAGAATGAAGTTGCAGTTGTTTTCAAGAGTACAGATGGCGCTCCTCCATCGAACAGAGATATTGTAATCCATCCAAAAGGTGGTGGTCTCATTAACATCAGTATTTTAAATCCTAACTTAGAACTGATAACGTACGTACTTTTCTTTCCTCATGGTGATCAAGGATTCAGAGTTGGACAGCAATACACAGAGTTGCAGTTTTATAGTCACAGAGTGTCTGTACGACGAGATTGCTATAACCCTGTTTTGTATGGTCGGAAATTGTTTCAGCAGTACCTTGTGGATGCATACATAAAAGTTGTAAGCAATAAGATTGCATACCTCAAGCGCCATCACATGAATCTTAGAGTGGAAACTTACATGGGTCTTGCTGATCACATTTACAGAGTTGGTCAAGTAATAGGTGTCTACCTTGGAATACCAGTTATACTTCCATCAACATTTACAGGAAGCCCTCGCTGTATTCAGCAAAACTATCAGGACTCTATGGCCATTGTACGTGACTTTGGTAAACCAGATCTGTTTTTGACTTTCACATGCAACCCTAAATGGCCAGAAAGAACAGAAAACGTATTCTCAGGACAGAAGGCTCATGATTGCCTGGACATTGTGTCAGTAATATTTTACCTGAAGAAAACAGCTTTGTTGCATCATTTAACAAAGAATCTCATCTTGGGTGCAACAGATGATAAAATAAAAGATTCAGAGTGCATTGACTCATTGGTGTGTGCTGAACTTCCAAATGCTACTCAACATCCTGTGTTGCACAATATTGTGAAATCATCGATGATTCATGGATCTTGCGGTGAATTGAATCGAAATTCTCCATGTATGCATGATGGTGTATGTTCAAAAGGATTTCCAAAACCGTTTAAGTTGAAACTGAAGAGGCAGATGATTATCCATTTTACAGAAGAAGGGATGATGGAAACTTTATTGTTATCAAAGAAGTACAACACCCACATAAATGTTGAAGTGTGCAACTCCATAAAATTAGACAAGTATTTGTTCAAATATGTGTATAAGGGTCATAATGCATTTAAAGTTGTTCTGGAAGAATCTGGAGATAGAACTTTAATGTGGGATGAAATCAAATGCTTCTTAAATGTAAGACATGTCTGCCCCTGACACAGTGTGGAGGCTGTTTGAGAAGAGAATGCATTCAAAGTCACACAATGACCAGTTCATTTGAAAAACCTGCATCATGTCTATTTTGCTGAATCAGAAGAAAGGAATGCTTTGCAGAGAGCTGCACAGAAAAATGCCATGCTTACCGGATGGTTTGAACGGAACAGGACAGTTCCCGAAGCAAATCATTACCTGTATGCTGAAGTTCCTAAGCATTTCACTTGGAGGAATTATGCCTGGCAGACACAAGTTAGACTTGGAGATTACATCATTTCAAGAATATATCCTGTTAGCCCAAAATATGTTTAGCGTTTTCATCTCAGGTTGCTGCTGTCTCATGTTAAAAGGAGCAAAGAGTTTTGCTGACTTAAGAACTTATGAAGGTGTAGAGTATTAAACATTTAAGGAAGCCTGCTATGCAAGGCATCTGCTGCAAGACGATGAAGAATGGAAAAATTCTCTGGCAGAAGCATCAGCTGTTCAAATGCCATCTCAGCTAAGACATCTCTTTTGCTTCTTCTGTGTTTTTTGTGACCCTACAGAACACATTGCTTTGTGGAATGAATTTAAAGAGTCCCTTTCTGAAGATTTTGCAAGAGCTTACTCTGTAGAAGACAGTCTCAGTCTTGCACTGAGAAGTATAGAAGACTAGTTACAAGTACACAGCTTTTTGCTGTCTGCTCTTGGTTTCCCTCAGCCAACATTGAATGATGTTGTTTCTCTCAATGTCCCACAGTTCGATGTCCAGTATGAAAATGTACAAGCCCAAGTGTTGAACCAGATGTTGAATCCTGAACAGAAATTTGTTTACAACTCAGTTTTCGAAGCTGTGCAAGATGAGAATCCTAACACACCAAATACATTTAATACATTTGCTGGAGCTGGAAAAACTTTGCTCTTTAAGACGATTCTTCATGCTGTTTGGGGTTGGGCCATGTCGCTGTTCCCATTGCATGGACAGGTATTGCTGTTGTGCTGTTGATTGGTGGAAGAACTGTGAACTCTACTTTCAAGTTGCCTGTTCCACTTTTGGTAAATTCTCCATGCCGTATTAGACAAGATAGTGCTCAAGGACACTACTTAAAGCATGCAAAACTTTTTATATGAGTTGAATGCACTGTGGTGTCTCATTGGGCTTTGGATGCTTGACAGGGCAGGATGTTCCTTTTGCCGGTAAAACTTAAGTTTTAGGAGGTGAGTGGAGACAAACATTACCTGTTGTTGCAAATGGAAAACGAACTTCTGCAATTGAGAGTTACATCAGGAATTCCTTTTTGTGGCCGCATTTCAAACAGTTCACACTTTTTACAAATATGTGATTGTGTCCAGAAGAAAAAGAATTTTCAGAATGCCTTCTGCAAATGGGAGATGGTCGTCTTAAAAATGACAGTGGCTTGGACGAAGATATTATTGAAATTCCATCTTTGTGTGTGGTCAACAGATCAATAAGAGAAGAAATATTTGGTTGCAGTAATGAATTCAACTTGCAAGACTTGGCCAGTAAAGCAGTTTTATGTCCGAAGAATAAGGAAGCTCTGAAACTTAATGAAGAAATTCTTTCCAGGTTTCCAGGTCAAGTTTTCACATGCTACAGTGCAAACTTGGTTATTTGTGATGAAGAAGAACAAGACACACATCAGCTGGATTTCATCCACAGCTTGACACCTTCTGGAATGCCACCTCATTGTCTAAATTTGAAAGTTGGAATTATAGTTATGCTTCTATGAAATCTAAATCCATTGGTGAGACTCTGCAATGGAATAAGGTTCATTGAGAAGAGAATTATGTGAAACATTTTAGATGGTGAAGTGATCTCTGGACAGAATGCTGGATCAAAAGTTTTCACCTTGAGATTCAAACCTCCCCTTTCAGCTCAAGTGAAGACAGTTTCCTATCAAGTTTGATGACGATTAATATGTCATAAGGAACTTTCTTAAGTTGAAATTTATTTACTGCAACCAGTTTTCAGTCATGGAATGCTTTATGTAGCTTTTTCAAGATGTTCGTCTATGAGGAATGTTCGTGTTTTAGTACAAGACACCAAGTAGCAAGGCCATTTGGTACCAAGCTGTTCTAAAGTACTCACATGAAATATTATTTACAGGGAGGAAACAACATAAAACTGAAAACATGGGAACTCTTTTAGACATGAACAATAAATATAGCGGGTAGGTGGGCCCGCTAGTCTATTTCATATTTTGTAAAACTTTAATGAACTTTTGATTGACAAACTCAGTGATTTCAAAGCAAGCAATGGCAACACTGTACAGAAAGGGGGGGAATTTTTTTATCTCCAGAGCGCGAGATGGAAATTCTGCAGCTATGCTCTTTTCATATACTTTATGATATTGCTGATGAATTGAATTTTATGGTTTAAGTATGAAGAACATGATAATTAATAAATAAAGGTAACATACAAAATGTTAAAAAAAAAATTCCCCTTTGGGCATAATATAAAATCTAAACGTCTTCAGATTTTTGTTTTTCACTATATATATATAATGTACTAAGTGCGCAATCATGAATCATATAAGGCAGGAATAAGACGTTGACAAAACTAATTTCGGTGAATCACCATCTTTATTTGTTGGCACATTAAATTATTTCTTTGGCAGACAAATTACTTTTTGACCATAGTTGGCTACAAATAATTTTTATGTACACAGATAAAAGGCTACGATGTCATTTCAGGCAAATAAGCAGCATGGAAAAACAGTGTGTTGCCAGCATGAAAGCATAAGTGAAAAAAAAAATCTCAGGGGTTCAAAGGAAAATGGGAGAAAGTTGATAGTTTCAGTTTGAGTTAGAGAGAAAGTTTTGGTTTATAATTATTTGATTGGGCAGGAGGTATTTGCATTAAAACATTACGTAATTTTGAATGATGTCGAATTTGGGAGAAAGGATGAATTTAGGGGGAGAGCACCAAATTTAGAATGTTAATTTTGAAGTCGCCAATTATTTTTTGAAACAGCTATAATATTTTGTTATTATCTTACATGTTCCTCCCCCTTCAAAAGTAAGTTTGGGTGAGCAGGGTGGTAGAAAAAGCATTAGAGCAGCAAAATGTGAAAGATATCGTTTTGAAAATACGAAACATAATACCAAAAATTATCGTTGTAGAATTTTGACTGATATTTTGAATCAATTTGAAAGTTCACTAAAAGTTGTAAAATTTTGAATTCAATAATTCAAACACTATAGTCTTTTTAAAAAATTACACATTTTTAGAGTCCTCAAGTTATTAAAATGTCCAATATAAATTTTATAAAGTTCTTGACGAAAATAGTTCCACAAAGTAAATGCTCAAATAAAAGTCTCCAATTTTTGTTAAGGCAAATAATTTTCATTATAATACATAATTTATGATTATTTGAGCTATTTCTTCCTGTTGTACTATTGTACTATTCTATTCACATACGTAATACAACAGAAAATGCCATGTAAAAATGTAATGCAATACTGAATAAAACAAGAATACTTTGACAATTAATTTGGCAAATCCTCTCCAACAAAATCAGCATACCATCTTGCCGATCGTTGGGGGATGCTGAAGTGCAATAAATAAAAAAAAACTCCATTCCTCAGACAAGATAACTGGTTTTGGGCATTGTACAATTGTCAAAGTTTTACTGTTTTTCTTTAAAAATCTTTCATGTTACTTAATAAAAATACAACATTATATGAAATTAAGACTGAAATTTAGGACAAATAATTTGTGTAAGTCTTTTTAAATTTTCCAAAAATATAATTAAATATTACCCTACAATAAGAAGAAAGAAAGGAAAATTTTGTTTTCTTTTTAAATAAAATTACCATAATTTGTTTTTTAGAATCTCCATAATTATATTTTTAGTGAAGGCATTTTAAGGTATAAAACTTTTGTATACATCATTCATAAACACAACAAATTTCAAACTTTTCACTATTATGTTTAAATTTAATAGACTTTTAAAATTTACTTATTCTTTACCAAACAAATTGCTCTAAATACTAGCATATCCCTTATATTGGTTTATCATTTGAGCAAATTGGTGTTTATTCTTCATCAGTGGCCAAAAGATTTGCCAAAATAGTAGTTACTGTAGAAAAGGCCTCCATTCCTTGGATAGAAACAGCTGGCCTTTTTCAATCTGCTGTATCATTCCATTATAAAAATTAAAAACACACTGTTTCATGAAAAAATAAAAATACTTAGATTAAAAATATGTATCTTTTCATAAGCTGAGAGCTTCAATGTTTAGCTTGGAAACATTAAAAAAATATAAATTCAGAGAAATTTAAACTATAGTACAAAAATGTTTCTCATATTAGGAACCTTACCTAAGTAAAACCTTCAAATTCTTTACTTAATTTTTATCAAATTCAATATATTTTTTTTCCAATGCAGAATTACAAAACTACCTTTTAAATAAATCATAAAATATTTAAATTATTAACTTTCATCTTAAAATGATTTAAAATATTACCATCAGTAAATTTATAAAACAACACAATTACTTATAAATGCAGTTATTTTAAAATGTAATTTAGTCAATTTGGAACTTAATATCACTTTCATATCACATTTTATGATATTTTTGATAATATTTCATCCTTCGAGTGGAAATAAAAAATCGCTGAAATATCTGAAGCATTTGCCAAGTAGAGCATAAAAGACTATTTTGTATTTGACATTTCACTGATAAGGGTTGTTGACTTTCAAAGCACTGTAATGATTTGAAATGCTTGCAGAAAACACTCATCATTTTATAATAAACTTATGGTGAATTAATTTTGAATGGCTAGCACTAGATTTCATTTTTAAAAACTCGCAGCAATCTATGATTCTTTTTTTTTCCTTCATATTGCTGTTGAATTGCATTGCACTTATTAAATCACCAGATATGCTGGATTAAATTTTGAAGAATAGATTTTGACTTTAAACATTTAAACCTTGTAACACACTTGTTTTGGCACGATTCAGTCTAGTTAACTTGCTAATTCCAGATTGCACACATAGATTGACAGAGCTGTAGATATCTTGAAGATTAGCAAATGAAGGCATTAATTAACCAATTCTCTTTCACAAATTGTAGCCATAATTTCGATGATAATATTTTGGTGAAACACAGGTATGCTGTCAACTTTATGTGATATACTAAGTGTGCAGTCATGAATCCGTTCTTTTAACTTCTGGCTGTAGACATGGCTGGGTGTTTAAGCTAATTTCGGCGAATCACCATCTTTATTTGTAGGCACATCAAAATTATTTCTTTACAGACAAATTACTTTTCGTTGATAGTTGACTACAAATAATTTTTATGTATACAGATAAAAAGCTATGATGTCATTTCAGGCAAGTAAGCAGCAGCTTGAAAAAACAGTGTGTTGCCAGCATGAAAGCATAAGCAGAAAAAAAAATGCAGCAGTCCAAAGGAAGATGGGAGAAAGTTGATAGCTTCTGTTTGGGTTAGAAAGTTTTGTTTTACAATTATTTGATTGGGCAAGAGATATCTGCATTAAACAAAAGAAAAGTAAAGAATATGTAAAAGATTAAATTAGCAACTTAAATTTCCCTTCTCAATTCTAAAAATAGTAACCTCTCTCTGCATTGCGTCATTTCTAGATTAATCCATGCCATATGACTCTTACATAATTCTGGTGATGTAAATGGAACTAAAACTCAAGCAGCCAATAATAATTTTACGGAAGTATTAACTATCCAATCAGATGCATTGAGAACCAAAACTAACTCGGTCAGAATTAAGATTTCACTCTGAACATAACACACTTGTTTTCAACGCTATAGGGCCTAGTTGCACTGCTGTCTTCTGCTTCTTGTATCTTGCTGAAAATTAATCTAAAATGGAAGTTTTCAGTATAGGCACAATTAATGTGCCAACTTGATTGGGGCCACAGGTTGTTTGCTGAAATAAAAAATGAAGATTTAATCTGCCTTTGCTTCAAATTTCGTATTCATTGTGGATCAACACTTCTACGCTTTCAAAATTTTTGTTGGTCATTACTTTTGAGTTTGTTTTTATTATGTCATATATATATATATATTTAGAGAATTAAACTAAGTAAAAGAATAATATACACTTACATAATTTCTCTTCCATACTGTCATAAATTGTTATTAAAGTTAAGTAAAGAGTCACTTGCTGGAAAAGACAGAGGCCAATGTAAAATTTTAAATTAGGTGAAAAGCAATTTTAAATTGGCACAGATTTTGAATAAAACTGTTGATTTTCAGTCTAGTCTGACGTAAATACCTTAAGGAAAAAATATTTGTTTTTCACTTCTGACGAAGAACGTGCATCTAATTGCTCTTGAAACTGATAAAATTTTATTCAAAATCTGTACCAGTCTAAAAATGCATTTTTTTGCCCTAGTTATGAATAATTTACTATTACAACTGAATTGTAAAGACTTCCATTAGTAATTATTTTTGACAAAATCACAAATAATTTCATACTTCTGTTGAAACTAAATTTTAAGACAGAGGTTTAAATTTTCTTTTGTGATATAATTTATTATTTTAGTGTCAAAAGCGTAAATTATGTTTATTGTTAATTGTACCTTTAAATCAAGTTACATTTTTATCTTAAAAACACACCATTATGTTTTCTGGATATATGTATTAAATTCTAGTTTTATCTAATTTTTTACCCTGATATTGATATAATTGTAAAGTGTAATTTAAATTTATAGATTAGAAAATGAACTGTTCTGCATTAAGCAAGAGGAAGTAGAGCAGCTAAGGAAAAAAGAAATTTTAGGTACATATACATATAGTAATTATTATTTCATAAAAATGCTTGCATTAACTATTTTTATATTTTGTTTATTATTGCCATATTTTATTTTTTCAATGCAGAGGCTATGACAGAAATGCTTCAGTGTGAAGAAAACCAGAGAAAACATGAAGCAAGAAAATTTAGCGTTGTGGAACAGCTTCAGAATGAGTATGTCACATAAGATTTAATGTGTTCTGTAGCTGAATTGAATTGCAAATACAAAGAATATTATTTATTCTTTGTACTGATTTTAAGAGATTTATTTCTTTTTTATGTAACTTTATTTGCTGGTTTGTTCCATGTATAATGTAAATGAATTCTATGTTTTAGAAAATTTTCTGTTAAACCATCCTGTAATAGAAAAAGAATGCTGTGCAGATCAATGCAGATGAACATTCTGTCATTTTTGTAGGTGAATTCTGAAGTAACGTTAAAAGCAAAATGCTGGAATTGTAAATGAATCATCATTATTGTATTGTGTGTACCTTTTTTTCCATCTGAAACTGTGTGATTAATACCATTTTTGAAATGTGTGGATTTTTTAGAGCCCAAGCTATTAGTCAGTGCTGTTTACCTGTCATTTTTTCAAAAGTTTCAAAAGTTCAAAGTCAATCAAAAGTTTTGATTTTTTTTATCACCTGAGAAATATTGAACGCATTGTTAGCCTTCAAAATTTGTTATCCAAATAAATGTATGCTTATAGTCTTGTGTAAAATTTTTTTACTTTTTTTTATATTTTTTTTTTTTTTTTTTTAAATTTTTTTTTTTTTTTTTTTTTTTTTTTTTTTTACTTATTAGTGAAAATGAAAGTTATTTGAAGCTTCACAATCTATTTCAAGAGAGAGAGATGGATCAACAAATTTTGATCAATGAATTGTTAGAAGAGGTAAGTTTTTTTAATTATCATTAGAATGATAAGCAAAATTTTTGCTACTGCATCATTTCCTTGTGATACTTTTTTGTAGCTTTAAGAACTTTTAATAGACCATAAAATGCTTATATTTTAAAATAATTTATCTACTAAAATTGCTTTATAATAAATAAATAAAAAATTGCATACACTTAAAGAGAAGTTGGCATCTGGCAATCATGAGATCATAGTTTTCAACCCCAATTGCTGGTGATTTCAGGTATTTAGTTGATTGCTTTGTTTATTCTTGAAAGTTCGCTAATAAACAATGCACATTTACACAAAAACCAAACACCAAAATAGAATGTATTTGAAACTCCTAGACTCCATACTTTAAATGAAGATATCATTGAAGGAAAGAATATGCTGTGTTTACATGTACCCTTACCACCTGCACATACATATAATTCAAATATTTATTAAAAGAAAATTAGGATAACAGGCCAAGAAAATGAACAAGAGGATGAAAAGCTATTATATTTAATTTTCTTTTAAGTAACAGTAAAATTAAAAGATACACCTTTTTATATGTGTGTTTTTCCCCCTTCTAGGCAATGATAAATTAATCAAGAATTTTATGATAATATGTTATGTGATATATTTTATTTTAGTTCAAATATTAGTCAGTTTATTTTAAAATAAAAACGTTTTATCAGAATTTATTATGCTGATCAAACAAAAAGGAATTATTCAATGGGAAAAAAAAATTCTTAATGACACTAGATGATAAAGCATTTTTTCAGTACAGTGGAATATGATTACAGTAAATTCTTTTAAGGCAGCAACTTCTCAAAATGGGTCTGTATTTATAACAACATAAATTTACATTAACTCTATAAATTAATTACCTCCACAGGAAATAAATATTATATAGAATCATGAGTTTTAGAGAATTTCATTATGTTTATTCTATAATATTCACTATGTCATTTCAAATGTTAGATAATTTTAAAATGAAATAATTTTAGAACTGAGACATTCTGCATAAGCAAAGCAGAGTTAAAAAATTTAAAAGGTAAGACATGAATGATTGTCATAGTTAGAATAACTATCGCATTGTATCTATAAAATTCAAGACATCATTCTTTTAAATTTATAGATTAGAAATAATTTTTCCATGTTGAAATTCTGTAAACAAAATTCAATATTAAGCATGTGAAGTAAGAATTTTATTTATTTTTTACTTAACATATATGTTGGTAATTTTCTCTTTT
>KK121665.1:19981-59125 GCA_000611955.2 Stegodyphus mimosarum | reverse complement strand
ATACATGTAATTTCAAATATAAATACTAAAAATATAAAACATACGGTGTACTTGAGTTGTTTGCCTTTTATGTAAAGGGCAATTTAAAAATTTCACTTTGGATTCATAAAGCAAAGACAGTGTTGTATTATTGTTGATAGCTAGGCGAATTCCATGAAAATAATCGTAATAAAAGGAAAAGTATTGAAAACAAGTGTAAAACAGAGTTATTCACTTAAATAACAACATTGATGGTTTTATTTATTTATAAGTCAGTTTGCCCCCCCCCCCAATTCTATGGTGATAATGAAGTGATTTGTATCCTTAATATTGGGCACTCAAACAGAGAAGGAAATGAAATTAATTCTCCTGATTATAATATTACTAAATACTAAACAATCAGTGTGACTTCAAAAATCAAAGCAAAATCATTCTCTATGTAACTACAGAAATTTAACAATGAAAGCATGGAGATTTTATTAGTAATCAGAAAGTGATGAAATTGAATAAATCAACTAAATATAATGAAAAACTCATTGAAAAGTATTAATAATTAAAATAAAGCAAAAAAATAATGAGTTAGAAAAATGAACTGCCAATTCAAAAATATCAGTAGAAAAGCACTAACAATGCATAACTGAGGAAGCACTTGAGAATGGATATGAACAAATTAATTTTAAAGTAAAGCCTAAATTAAAACTGAGAATTAATTAAAAGAAAAAGACGAATGTTTAAACAGTGGCTAATTAGAAGTAATATTTTAAAATTTTCTTCAAAAGTAAGATATCTAATTAAAGCAAGTAAGAATCGAGTTACAGCTCATAGCTTACGGAATAAATGAGACTGAATTTGTGATGACATCAGAGGTCATGTGAACATAAATGGCTATGACATCACCCAGAACCACATGATCTGTGCTTCTATTTGTGGCTTTTCAATTCTTCTTCTGGTACTTGAGTTGAAACTTTTCTGGAAATATTCTTTCAGTATTTAACATGGGATTACATGCTTGTTTTAATTTCAGGAACAGTATCAGAAGGAAGCATTTAAAGCACTTCAACTTCAAAAAGATTTACAGCATCAGGAAATTATTCATCAAGTAAAATGTTTGATTATTCTTCTAATATTAAACAAGTAGTGAAGGACTTTGTCATTCTAATAACAAATTAGATTTTCTTACTTGTCCTAATTTGGATGTATATTCAATATTAACTGCATTTTTAGTGATCTTTTCTAAAGAAATAATGAACATACAACTTAATGTAAAATTAAAAGCATATTTTGTGTCATAAATATGTCATAAAAATGTTTGGATGTAATCTTCTGATTAGCCAGTCATGACACCTGCCTTACCTGTTTCCACATTACCTACCATGCATAATGTCCTCACTGGCCAATAATCCACTGGATCAGACAGGACAGGGTTGCCACGCTACCTGGAAAACCAGAAAAAGTCAGGGAATTCGAAAATTGACAAAAAGAAAAGTCAGGGAATTTCATACAGCAATCCCCCAAAAAAGCAAGTTTTGCGCCAACGTTGGAAGTGATCACTTTCTTGGAGCACATTAGCATCACTCAGGCAGCTGGCATAGAGCCAATTCTTGCAGCTCCAAAGCAAGTTTCCAGCAACTTTGGTTTCCAGTAACCTTGAGAATCAAAAGACTCACATGTGCAGTGAATGTTGAACTAAACAAAATACGTATTCTTGTATCAAGCAAATCGGTTTAATTCTAGTGTAGTGGTATCAAGGAGGTTTCCGTGTATGGTACACACGGGATTTGGTGACATTATGATAAGCAGTAAACAGGCCATTTTGGTGTTGGCGGCAATTTTCAAAATCATGCCAAGGCTGAAGCATATACTAGGATTTTACCACAAAATCTTTTTAATACTTTTTTTTTCTTTTTAATAAATGGCTTATTTGTCATTTTGCAGTAAAATAAAAAAATAGTAATCAGTCATCTAGGCTAACCATTTAATATAACTAAATTTGCCAAAATATCGTTGATTATTGTAATACAGTTTTTTAATTATTTTAATGTTGTTCATATCATTTAATGTTGCTTCTTCCCCTTAAATTTATTTATTATTAGTAAATAATACTTTCAAAATTCAGAAAATTTCCTCTGGCATAATCCTGAAATTAATTCTAGCAGTATGATGACATAACATCACAAAATTCAATGCACATATTTTTGCTTATGTATTCAGCTAAGTAACTGTAAAATACCTGAACTTATTTAAAAATATCATTAAATAGATTTCTTTCTTTTGTTTAGATGCAAAATGTCAGCCAAAAAAAAAAAAAAAAGACATATTTTATCCACATTGGTCTCAATTCTTCAGTGGAGAAAGCAACTCCTATTATAGTTATAATAGTAATCTTTGGGGATAATATATAAGTCATATGTAATTGGCAAATTTTTGTGTTTTCAAGTGATACCATAATTAATTTACCTCTTAACACAGCCAATGTGCAATAGACTGGAATTTTCTTAAAACTCACCTGGAAAAGTCAGGGAATTTCATTCTCCTGTTTGAGTGGCAACCCTGCAGGAGCTAGTCATTAGACTCCTAGTAGGATACTTCACTGCTGGCCCAAGATGGTCACATAATGCCTATGGCACCTTCCTCTCATCAGAAGAGCTTACGTGCCTTTCTGCTGTTACAGGTTCTGATATGCTGTGACAAAATTTCACACTTTTCTTTTACCTATTCAAGCTTCCATTTCTACGAAATGTACTTTCAAGTAACATTCAGCATCGAGCGCCGAAAGGCCCAAATTTCATCTGAGCTGGTAAAATTGGGCTTCGCTAAATAGACCATTAGTAAAGTACTGTATTCATATTCATTAGTAAGTTTTAGGGTTCATTAGTAGTTAAGGGTTGTAAATAGAAAGGAAATATGTTCACATGTAAATATTGATTGGAAGAAATGCAGTTATTGTTTAAGCATTTTCACAAATGGATTTGAAACAGTTATGTGGTCATCTTTTGTGTTCCTTTGTGCTAGCCTAGAACCACTGTGTTAGCCATTTGCGCCTCTTCATGACTTTAAAAATGCTGACACAACAAGAATTTCAAGATGTAAAAAAAGATGGAAATTTCAGGGAGAGGAATCAGGACTGTAAAATAGATGGTCAAATACCTCCCAGTGGAACTCTGGCAGAAGCTGTATTGTGTATTGAGCCATATTCGAGCAAGCATTATCATGGATTTGAGCAAAATACCTGCACTGAGCATCTTGCACCTCTTGTTCTGAGAAATTGCAATTTCTGCAGTGTTTGACAGTAATTGTCAACCTTTACCATTTCAACTCTGAGAGGAAGTCAATGAGCAGAATGCCTTTTCTGCCTCAAAATATTGTGTACATCAAATTCTGTGCAGAAATTACTTGAATTTTGCCCTGCATGGAGGTCTGCTGAGAGGTCATAGTATTAATATTTCATTTGGTTTTCAAGATAATGTAACCTGAGTTTCATCACCTGCGATGATCCCATTAAAGAATTCATAATATCATATTATGATACTGCTGCAAAAAAGTCAGTCTGATCCCATGTATTTTGTGTTCCGTTATCAGTCTGTTTGACACTAACCTGAAACACAATTTCTAGCACAAGAGGTTCTTTGCAACAGTTTCATGTAGCAAGGAAATAAGATATTTGTGTTAATGGCTGTAATTGGGAAGTGACAGTTTCCCGAAATGGGTTGCTACATCTGCTATAAGGTCATCTTTTGTGATGGCTGACTGCGCAGTGTGTTTCTTGTGAATATCTTGACAACCTTTAGAAAACTAGTTGACACCAACAATCTACCACCTGCATGCTTCTAATGTGATGCTGGTGATGTCAGGCCGCTAGACTTGACACAGCTCATGATGATTTTTGATTGGTGCTATTTTCTGTCCATTCAAACTGGATATACCTGACCTTGTACTTAGTGGATGAAAAAATAAGGGTGACAACTGTGATACTATCAGTGACCTGGAAGTGGCAGATGTTGCATATGATAGCCACATCCTAAAACTTTCAAACAGTTGTATTTACTTTTTGCAATGCATGGCCTGCCATCTTTATCAATGTGAGAAACTTATATTCTGAATGTGCCTCATGTTAAAAATGTTGTAAGATTCAATTGAACATTTTAAGCTTTAAAAAAATGCATTTTTATTTCTTTATATGATCTAAAGGAAGTATTGTAATAGCAAAAATTTGGGGTATCATATGTCAACGGAAAAATCCATTTTAACAGTTTATTTATACATTTGGATAATATTTTTGCATGGCATCTGTATGTACATACAGAATAAAGGACTCTTTTTTCTAAAATGTATTGTAAAAAGAATTAAAAAGGGATTTTTTGTGACATCTGTACATGCATGTATATGTATGTATGTATTTCATACGACTGAAGAACATTAGAGATTTTATTTGTGGCACTGCTACAACATTTAGTTGTGAGCCTCTCTTTTTTATTGCAATTGGGAGCACTTTATGTATATGTGATATATGTACACACTGAAGAGCCGTTACATTATGACCACCCTGTTAATAACAAGTAGGACCACCTTTAGCCCTCGAAAGTGCCAGCACCCGGAATGGCATTGACTCCACAAGATGCTGATAATGTAGTCTGAGGCATCTAGTAACAAGCACTGTAGTCCGAGGTATCTAGTACCAAGCACTCACCAGCTGGTCCTGTAATTCCCTTCACATTTCGAGCGGGTAGCGTGGCAGCATGAATTTGGTTTTCCAGGTGGGACCAGAAATGCTCTATTGGATTAATGTCAGGTGAATTTGGAGGTCAAGATGTGACTTAAAAGTCACTGGAATGTTTCTCGAACCATTCCCTGACTATTCGACCCTTATGACATGATGCATTATCCTGTTGGTAAACACCATCCCCTGCCAGAAATACTGTTGTCATGAATGGTGAATCTGGTCTGCAATGATGTTCACATAGTACACAAATGTCAGTGATTGTTCTTTGGGGATTATGTTTCCTAATGTGCTCCATGAAAACATTGCTCATACCATAATACCCCACCACCGGCTTGTCTCCATTCAACTGTACATCTGGAAACCAGGGTTTGGTTTGGAAATCAGCGTATTAGCACACGCCCATTGATGTCATAATGCAATGGCTCTTCGGTGTGTGTATATATAGAGAGATAGAGAGACATGCCTGCCTTTATATATTGTATGATTGCATAAAAAATTCATGACCCACCAAAATTTGGTTACTGACTTATTACGGAGAATAACCCACATTATAAGAATTGCTGAGTAAGTGTGTGGGTAAAAGTTATTGTGCTTTTTAGAGTTTATTCAATTGTAGATCTTACAATGATAAGCTGCAAAAATATGCTTACTTTGAAGAATTTTATTTATTTTTTTTAATTTATGATGAATAAGTCTATTCAAAATTCTATGTTGACAAAGCTTACAACATTGTCAGTACTATTTTGGATAAAAGCATCCTTTTATATCAGAAGTATAACTTGGTTTAGTGAAGGAGAAAGGTTTTTTTCATTTCTTACATTCTTGCTATGTAATTTAAGCTGTAAAAGAAGTAACTAATTTCAAAATTATGTTAAATTTTCTCCTCAGATTCATTTGATTGAAAAAGAACTTGCTAATTTGACCATGGCTGAAGTGAAAAAGAAGGATTTGAAATTAAATTCTGAAGTTGTAAGTTTTATTATTGTGGATAATTTTGGAAAATTAAGCAATTTTTATAATTCTGTTTAATGTGTTAAACATTAATTTGTCTCTTTTACGTTTTTGATGTTTTTTTATTTATTATAGACTTAAACTATTCAATTAGTTACTCTATTATTTTATAAAATGTTTTTGTATATTGAAAGCAGTTAGTGGACAGATTTTGAATTTTAAACTAATGCAGTTATGCATGTAATAATGTATTGCTAAACAAAATTTTAAATGTTTAAAAAACAACTGTAAACCAAGCTTAGTAAAAATCTTTGGTATAGCTTTAAATAAAAGACTGAGAAAGTCACTGACAGATGTCAATAAAGTTATACAAAAGGTGATAAAAAAATTATTCTGTAATGAATAACTTCTAAATACCTTTATTCTTACCTTTCTTAGTGGTATGACTGTTTAGACATGCTCATGAAAAGCTGAACCTAAACAGTGTTTATATATTAGATTTGTGTGATTATTTATTTTATTCTTTGATTACATTATTTCCCAAACATTAGGATGATAGCTGTGTAGGTAAAGAATATCAAAAAGAGAAATAAGTGGTATCTCGGTGTAGGTCTGCTTTAAAATAAGTCCATCTTGGAGTATATTCTATTTGGATGCATCAAGTTTTGTTTGGGATATGCCTTGAGTTTAATGAGTCGTGACTGCGTGTGTACACTACCCTTTTTCGAGACACTACTGCGACTACCCATAAGTATCACTATGCCTGTTGCTACAAAGATACTATTAAATTGGCTAATGTTGCAAAGAGCGTGATATCAATTGCCAAATAAAGATCATATTGGTTTTGATATAGATGGCAAAAAAACATGGTACAGACAATATTTCATTTGTGAAAAGTATATATTTCACCCACTGCATTTGTGTTTTAATATTAAAGAGTGTTATAATAATTACAATAGGATTTTTTTATAAGAATGGATTAATTTTTAGCCCAAAGGCTGTTAGTCTCAAAACGGCATTTTGCCTTGTTTCACCTTTCTGTGTTGGTTCACTTTTCAAACTATTGCCACTAAATATTATCGCCATGTATTATATTTAAAGAAATGAAAGAGTGAAGAATCTGCATGAATGTTTCTCACATTTTGAAAAAACAACTGTACCAAGAGCCATCAAATTTTGAATAGCGTAGTCCTCCAACCGAACATGGGCACTTGGGAAGCCCGAATTTTGAATTTCAAACTTTGTAAAACTTTAATGAATTTTTTATTTACAAACTGAACTGTTTCAAAGTGATCATTGGCAACACTGTAATGAAAAAAAAACATTTTTATCTCTAGCATGTGCGACTGTTTACCAGAAATTCTAAACATATGCTTTTTTTCTGTTTTTAAATATTTTGTGATATTGCTTTTGAATTGAATTTTATGTGGTTTAAGTGCAAAGAACATGATATTTAATAAATAAAGGTAACACATAAAACATTAAAAAAAAACACTCTTTGGGGCATAATATAAAATCTGAAAGCCTTCAGATTTTTCCCACCTTTATTTCTTAATGGAAAAGTTTGTTTGATGTACGTCCACTTTGTATAAGTCCAAGGGTCTAGAACCAGTTAATGATATATACAAAGGAACCATTGTATTTTAATAACATGATGACAATGAAGCAAATTAAACAAATAAAAAAATTTTTAAAAAAACTGAAGGCTTTCAGATTTTACATTACGCCTAAAGGTGCATTTTTTAATGTTTTGTGTGTTACCTTTATTTGTTAAATATCATGTTCTTCACACTTAAACCATAAAATTCAATTCAACAACAGTATCGCAAAATAATTTTAAAATGAGCACATGTTTAGAATTTCCGATATGCAGTCTTGTGTGCTGGAGATAAAAAATGTTTTTTTTTGCTATTCCTCGCTTTGAAACTGTTGAGTTTGTTAATCAAAAATTCTTTAATGTCTGACAAAATATGAAGTAGGTAATAAAACAAATTCCAAATTCCAAATTAGGGCTACCAGATGCCCATATTTGGTGTAGGATTGCGTTATTCTAATTTGATGGCTGTAGGTACCATTGTTTTATCACAGTGCAAGAAACGTATGTACATTTATGCAGAAATCTTCATTATTTAATTTCTTTAAATATAATACAGGGCTGTAATATTTGGTAGCAACAGTTTGAAAAGTGAATCAATGCAAAATGCCAAAACGAAATTAATAGCCCTTCTGGGGTAACAATGTATACCAAGTGACAATAAACATAATGACTGGATAAAGGCAGCTGTGCCATTTAGAGGGATATAAAGAAATTACTACTAATTGTTTAGTCTTAACTGGGAATATGTTTTTGAAGAAGCAGATTAGCAATATAAACAAATATTATTGAATGATTTTTGGATTGTCATGATGGATTCAATTATTTCATTTTCCAAACTTGTTCAAATTTTCATCCAGTATTTTTCTTGTTACTTCGTTATTATTATTAGGGGCCCACCAGTGGTCGGGCAGTAAAATCGTTGGAACACGGATAGTTTATTCCGAGGTTTAAATCCCATGAACGGGCTGGCTGCATGGCCGTTTTTGTGGTTTTCCCCGTGTGTAACATGTATATGGGCCAGTTCTCCTTAGAAAGTCCTCCACGAAGGCATACCTCCCCTTAGGCACATAGCCCTTGAAGCTTTGCTGTAATCATATAAACCAAACCAAAACCAGCCTTATTATTATAGCCCATGTTACTTAAATGGCAGAAAGATCACTGATAAATTGTCAATGTATATTACGAACCATCACCAAATGGCCAGCACTCCTATTAAGGGCACTGAGAAAGAAAAATTTATATTTCTGCCTTTTTTCCCCTCATAAAATTTTAACAATTTTTTTATTTATCAAGGAGTGAGGAGGATGTTATAACATGTTCTTTTTTAAGAAAAAGGCGATTTTACTTTGCATTTTAATGTGGAAATAGCCACAAAATAATGAGAAGTATAATAATAAGACAGCATTAATGTGATTGATCATAATTAGGACTGCTGGCTGCTTGTTAACAGTCAATGATTTGTTGATAATCTTGGTGCTGTTTAAATAATGGGGGCCATAAAAAATTGTCTTCTGTCCTAGTCCCTTTTATGTTTTACCAGTTTTTTCTTTGTTTTTTAAATTGTTAATATTGTTCTTCAGCATACAGAATGCCTCCATAGCTCCTTATTTCTATAACTAATAACATGCTTTTATTATGATTATTATTTACTGTATCATTACACTTATTATTATATTTCAAGCCAGCCTTAATCACTTGGCATGATGACCATAAATTTGTTGGAAAAGAATAGTAGCTGTCATTGAGTACTTAATTGTTATCTTTCCTCACTTAACAGTTCATAATTTTAATTCATCTCTATTCTGCTTTTAATCTTTTGACTGTTCTCTTTAGAAAATAGTACTGCAGCTTTTGTCTTTGTAAATTTCTTTTTACCACAATAATGGCTTTAAAACATAAGAATGGTGATTTCACTAACACTTAACTACTGGTTTGCTACAAGATTCGGAAGCATTATGTTGTATAGTGTTACAAATTTTGTACATAAATAGATTATTTTAGTACAGTTATATGTCAGATTGTTGTATTTTTCTGTATAGTATAGTGTGAGATGAGAGGAAGAAAGCTGAAAAAAGCTGAGAAGAATGATGGTATACCAGGAAAATAACAATACAGGGGCAAATGTATTTAACATTAGTAAATGGCTGTCTTGCTAAATTGGCGAGATATCGTCAAGCTGGCAATGGTTAGTTTGAAGTTTAAGACTGATTGTACTCTGTGATACTCTGAATACCTGTACAAGTATTTCTGTGGAAAGTTCCAGAATTCTGGCATGTTGCTTTTGATAGAATAAATTTTGTTAACCTACTGTCGGACCTGTGTGCATTCAGTCTATTAAGAACCTGTATGCAAACAACAATAGTATAGGACTTGCATTTCTTCATTTCTCAGTTTCCTTTTGAAGACTTTGACGTTCTTGCTTTCATAAGAATAAGAATGTAAAGTATAATATTTAGCATTACTTTATTTAACAATGCAGTATGTAATATGTTGCATACAGCATATTTTATTTATCCTGGTAGTTTTTTACTATTTTTTTAACTTTTTACTAGTTTTTTACTTTTAATAATTTATCAGTAAGGCTTGACCAAATTCATGTATATTGTTCTAATAGTTATTTTATATAGCATTCACTATTACCTGCATTGAATATTGGAACATATTATTCATGGATGTAGCATATTTCTGTATTCCGTTTTTTATAGTTTTTAGAAGCTAGTACTGATTTTACATTTAATATAGTTTACTATTTACCATGTGTACAAAATAAAAGGATTTATATCCCTATATATATGATCATCCGAAAAATCTGTGATGTTTCAAATCAAAGAGCATTTATCCTAATTATTTTGTTACTGCTGATATGAAGTGATCTTGATTGAAGCAGTTGTTTTAATAACCTTTTTTATGTTCACATTGCTTAATTCAAGCCTGTGTTGTGGCATAATTTTTGTTTCACTCAAAGAATCCAAAATTTTAATTTTGTCATATTTTATTTAAAATTTATTTTAAAAAAGGATTAAAAAATACCAGTCAAATAGCTCATAAAATTTTTGTTATATAGGAAGAAATGCTGTTTCTGGTGACACAATTTGAAGGTGGTTTATAAATTTAAATGTGGAA
The DNA here is from genome assembly GCA_000611955.2 of Stegodyphus mimosarum. Taxonomy (NCBI): domain Eukaryota; kingdom Metazoa; phylum Arthropoda; class Arachnida; order Araneae; family Eresidae; genus Stegodyphus; species Stegodyphus mimosarum. Next base: position 48,755 of record KK121665.1, on the reverse strand, counting down.
ATTTCAGCGTCAGAGGTTATGCCTGCTCTGGATGACCATGCTTTGTAATCAACGGCCTGTTAAAAAAAACTGTCACTGAAAATCCAAGTCATGCAGTTCAGGATCTATCAGATAGAATAAATACTCCAAAAAAAGTACAATACTTGATCATTTGAAGATTGAGAATGTAAGTTGTTACAGAAAATGATTTCCCATATTTTAACAGAGCAGAATATACTTGCTCAGGTTTTGGCATGGGGTTTTATGCAAGTGGATCATTACTGGAAATAAAAATGGAATGCTATACAGTAATATTCTGAGAAAAGGGTCATGGGATAAGCTAAAATCCAAAAAGATACCAAGCGATTCCAAAAAAGAACCTCCTTCAATGAAATTGAGAGGCGAACGGCATCCCAAAAAAGTAATGTTTTATGTATGGGAAGACTACAAAAGAATTATCTGCTATGAATGTTTGCTACCAAATCAGACAATAAATAAGGACGAATACTGTTCAGAAATGGCAGTTTTAAGAGCAGAAATTGAAGCAAATCACCCAGAACTAACCAATCTCCTAGGTATTGTCTTCCATTATAATAATGCTCGACACCACATTTCAATGAATTGTGTACAAAACCTTACTACATATGGGCTGAGATGTTTTATGCCAACCCCTATTTTCACTAGATGTGCCATCTTGAGTTTTCATCTCTTCATATAACTTTGTTAAATTCTCTGAATGACCTGGGATTAGCTTTTTTTTTTTAACCCCTTAACTGCCGCGGTAAACATACAAGATTCACTCTCCAGTGCCACCGGTTTTTTACACAGGCGCGGGCAGTTATGCGATTTATTAGGGGGAAAATAAGTGCAAGTTTTCTTCCTTCTCTGAAATTGTATCCTCCTTCATATACTCGTCAATGTCATTGTGGTGTTGCATTTCAAAGCTTTGCGAATAAATTTACTGGTAGCAGCGCAAAGCAAATGATAGCATTTCGAAAGGGCGTATATATATGCCCGGGGCAGCTAACGCATCGGCTGAGCAAGGCGTATATATACGCCCGCGGCAGTTAAGGGGTTAAAGAATGTCAAACAGCATTTTGATAATTTCCTAACAAATAAACCTAATTGCTTTTTTAAAAAAGAAATTTTCGAACTGCCTGAGAGATGGCAAAATGTCACAGAATTAAATGATGCTTATGTGATTCACTGAGAGTTTTCTTATATTTTTGTAATGCGTCATTTATATTTACTGACAAAAAGCCACAGAACATTTTGGATGATCCAGTATATCAAATATTTTTTGTCTTTCATTAAGGAGTATTAGCACATCAGGTGTTGGAGCATACCCTGAATTTTCTTTCAATTTCTTATTATAAGCAGACATTTTACATCACTAACCTTGCATTGTTATTCACTGCTATTACTTTTAGATTAATTTGAGAGATGTATAATGAGAGAAATAATATTCATTGCGATGACATTAATAGAATATTATTTTATGATTTTTGCTTTTTGCGTGACTGGTTTATATGAGTAATACTGCATTTCAAATTTATATGAGTAATTCATAAAATTGTGTATCTTGTTTCTTTCTAAATCTTGTTTGTATTTCATACTCCTTTTTTCATTTATACTGTATTTTTAACATCAAAGGCTATGTATACATATATATATATATATACTGAGAATTTTTATATTTATTTATGTATAATTTATTTTTCATTTAGAATGTGTTGGCAGAGCACAGAACCGCATTAGCTTATTTATTAAGTGACCTGTTAACTGCCAAAAAGAAACGTGAAGAAGAATTGAAAAAAAGACTGGTAATTTGAAAAATTTACAATGTTTTAAGTGATTTGGAATGTTTTGTTTTGTGGCACGTATAAAACATTTTTTTTAGTCTTGTTGTACAGTATTAAAAAATGCCAAATTTGCTTAGCATGTTTAGTATTATTATATACGTCTACACAGATATAAAATTTAGCATATTATGTGCAGGGTTCATATGGTCCTTAAAAGTTCTTAGGTTTTTTGGAATCAGTTTTTGGCCCTTAAAAGTCCTTAATTTTGACACAAATCAGCAGAAGGTCCTTACTTTTAATCACCTGAAATTTCTGTCATGTTTTTACGACTGCTATTTTGAGTGTGAATTAGCATTTCGGAGGAATATGTTTGGTGATTCATTGACAAATGTGGTTATCTTTTGAATGAGTGAATGGGTTCATGGGTTATAATTTGTTCCTATTTCTAATATAAATGGTAGGGTACTTGAGTTTCTGAGCAAGAAGTGAAACATAGACATTTTGAAATAATTTCATTTTTTTCTAATGAAGAGCTCTTAAACAACTTTTCACTTTTGGGGATTTCTTTTATTTAACGGATCTAAATCTGACAACTTATCAACATTTTGGCGATTTTAAGATAAGTTTCTACAGAAAATTTTTAATTCCAAGATCTGGGAATTTTTCGATTTTTTTTAAAACATTGTAACATTAATAATTTCATTAAAATAATGGTAATATATTGAAATTATATTTAAAAAATAACATTAAAATAAAACATTTTTATTTTTCGGTGTCATATTATAAAGTTCCATTTTTGCCACTTACTATGTAATATTTTGAATCAGAAAAATAAACGAGGTATGATGCTAAGAAACACAATTCATGAAACAGTTCTTAATAAAAAGAAAATAGCTGTGTAATTAATTTAGAATGTTCCTCCCCCCCATGGTAAGAGTTTTTTTTTTTTTGTGTGTGTGTGTAATTGTCTCAGCATATTCAGAATTCTCAGAATGTGCATCAGTTTTTTGTATAAAATCAATTTTACACTTTTCCCCTCTGATTTTTTTTTCCTAAAATACTTCTGGCTTTTTGCTGATACGAAATTGGTAGGGCTAATTTTTCTTTCGGATTTTAGACATTGCAGCTTGGAAAGTTTAGAAGCATTTGAAGGCAAGATTTACAGACCCACGATTCTAGAAGATTACAGAAAAATGTGACAAAAGGAGAAATGTCTCCATGGTATTAACACGTAATGAGTGTATTTTACAGAAAGTTTGCAATAAGATTGATATAATGTTTCTTAATGTATCATACACAGGATTGGGCCCTAGGCATTTTCTCACCTGATGCAATCTCTGTGGATCCTAAATCCTGCTGCATAGTGCCTTTCTAAATTCTGATCTCGGCGCCTCTATAAATTCTAAAAGTTTTGACATTTCTATTGCTCGGTATGTCACTAAATTCTAAAAATTCTGCCTCACCAGCTCTGCAGTTGTCCCTTACTATATATATTTCATATTTTTTCTGAATGTTGATATTACTAAAGAAATAAAATAAGCAGCATACATTCTAAATGCATTTAGTTATTTCAGAATAACAGAAATCTTTAATTAAATCCAAAAACTCTAAAATGAAAAGGAAACCTGTTGAAGAAAAAAACTGAATAGGTAAAGAGAAAGAAAATTATTCTTCAAAGATATGTATAGTTATTATTATGTAAATTGCCCAGCTTATAATTTCAGCCTTTTCTATAATTGCCTATTTTTATTTGCTCACCAGAATGCAAATCATTTAGACAGTTTTTAAACTGAGGATTTTGGAGTGCAAAAGAATGTGTTTCTCACACCTGCTTCATTGCTGCGTTAATTCCTGCCAGCTCTGATAATTTATAATTATTCATCTTTGCATTATCACTGCCTACATTTGAATTTGTTATGACAATAGAGTTACTGAGCCAGCTTAAATTAAAATTAAATTGTATAGTCTTTGACCACTAGTCCAGATTTTTAGTTTGAATTTTACTCTTCTTTGTTTAATTACATCACCACAATCTGTAATTCATTTTCTTAGCATAAGAACATGCTTTTATCTCTTAAGTTCTTTTTAAATAAGAGGCTTTTTTAAACCTTTGTCTGATATTGTAGTTACTTTTAGACATAGCAATAATTTGCTTCATATCTGTTGGGAGGTTTTGAACTATTTAATTTTACCAGATCAAGTAAACCCTCTTAGCTGCTTGTGGAGAGGTTGACAAGTTAGGAGATAAAGCACACAGAAACTAGTGAGAACATTGGTTTGCATATTGAGACGAATTTCTGATTGTTAGAAAAGTTGCTTAAAGAGATGGAAATTGATATAAATTAGCCAAAATGTCTGGGAAGGCTTCAAATTAAAAAGATGTATAAATATTTTGTTGACTGTTGTTGCTACAATGTTTTGTAACTTTTAATGTGTAATTAATTATCCTAATATCGTTTAAGAATCAATGTCATAAATTACATGTATTTTAAACTCTGAAATTTTATTAGACTTGGATTTTAATAGAACTTTTTTAACAAATATTAAAAATAAATAAAATTTAATAGTGGCCATGAAAATCCATAATGACTATGGTTATCGAATTACCTAATTTAATTATTCATAACTAACTGCTTAAAAATTATCTCTGCATATTAAAGCAAGTTATTGCCTTTCATTAATCCTTACCGTGGTTGCTAGATAAAACACAAAAATGTAAAAATTCAAGTAAAACTTATTCTTTGCATCTAATGAGACTTAATATAATACAAAATAACTTATAACCTCTGGTGCTTTAGTGGCTTATTAGGACTTAAAGTTATATTAACTGGGTTACAATCCCTGGGGCTCTACATGAAGCTACGACACTAACTGCATCAGACAGAGCCCAACTAACCTTCAAAACTTGCCAACCGTGCCCACATCAGTCCTTTCAAGTTTGTTTTGATAAGCAGGTCTTTCTCTAGGCAAGTAGCAGTGGTGACAACAACCAGTCTTTTGTTATGAAACATTCCGCTTGACATAAAATCTACCTGCTATTTACTAAATTTCTAGATTGAGCAAGTATGTGACAAAATCAGACATTAAAAAAAAAAAATTTTTAACATAAAGCTAACTGTTAGTAAAACGTAAATAAAATGTCACTTATCTTCTTTCAAATATATCCAACTATTATAAGTTTAAAATATTTAATGCTACTTGATAAATTTCATAAAATTTATTTTATTCTCAAATTTTATAATAATAATGCTAATTAATTCATGTTTATTAATAATGCATCCTACTTACGGATCTCTTTTATTTTTAGGAAAAGTGAATTTCAGGCATAGATAATATTTTTAATTGAATTTATTCAGTTTCTATTTGCTCATAGGTTCTTAATTTTTTTTCATTAATGGTCCTTAAAAGTACTAATTTCCATGTGCAGAAATGTGTACGAATCCTGTATATGAGATTAAAGTCATCTTCCAGAGTAAAAAATAACTTACTTTCAAACGTTTTACTGGAACTACTATAATTGTTTATTTGCGCTAGATTTCAAAACTATTGAAGAATTATCTAAAATATTACACTCATGTCCATAAATTAAGGATAATTCGGTGTCACGCGGAAATCGAAAATTCGGTGTCACGTGGAATATATCACCTGTAAAATCACTACACACATCTTCAAGAATCATATGCAAATTTCAGGAAGTAACTAGATGACACCGATGACACGTCACAATGATGAGAGTGTAAGAGAGTGATATATAAGGAATACAGGCAAAGAAGAAAATTGTTCGCAGGCGCTTTATAAGCATTTCAGTGCAATAACCGAATAATTATGACAAAGGACGCATTTGGGGTGGAATTATTCTGGGTTCCAGAACTGACCTGCGTGTTCAAATTTGAACCATGACAAGACAAATCTATCAGGACGTCATTTTGGAACAACATGTACGTTTGTTTCGGGGCGCCATGGGCGCACAATTTGTGTTTGTGGATGACAACGCGCGTCCTCACCGTGCAAACATCCTAAGCGAATGCCTTCAATCGGAGGATATCACCCGTATGAACTGGCCAGCATTCTCACCGGACTTGAATCCAATAGAGCACGTGTGGACATGCTTGGCCGACGAGTTGCAGCCCGTCAACCTCCTCCTGCATGTCTACCGGAACTTCGGAGAGCATTGCTTTTCGAGTGGTGTAATATCCCCCAAGATCCCCCAAGATCAGATCGATAATTTGATACTCAGCATGCATAGGCGTTGTACGGATTGCATTGCATCGCCTGGGAGACATACACTATATTAACAATCATACCAACCATGTAATATTGGTTTTTTGTAAATAGGTTTTTTTGTAATTTGCTCCAGGGAGAAAAAATCGCTAATTTTTTTAATATCAAACATATAGCATCTTTTTTTGCTCTTTACCTTTTGTTTAATAAATAAGCTTTACAAATAAGTCAAATTTGTTTTGCTTCTAACTCTTCCTTTGCCTGATTTTGCATTATCCTTAATTTATGGACATGATTGTAAATACAACATGTATTTTTAAAAGATTCCATTGATTAAAAAACTAAACATTAACAACATATTTTTTAATTAATTTACAAAAAAGTTTTTGAAAAATCATCTTTCATAATAATTAATTATGAAATTAGTAAATGCTTAACATGATAAAATTATTATTTATATATCATTAATCATATTGTTAATGGGTAAGAACTGTAATGGTGAGCATTGTACCTAATTAAAAATCTTTATTGATTGAATCATAATCCATATTATACTTTCCTTACGTGCTTCTCCCTCCCCTTTTTTTTTATTGTGCTCATTTTTGTATTAATAATGTATTGAAATTTTTTAATAAATGCTGGAGCAAAATATTTGCAGAATTTTTTATTTTGTATTTTAATGTCAATGAGTATTTTTATTTTCTATTTTCTAGCATGAAATGGATTTACAGCGTGCTCATGAAGCTGAAGATTTCTGGCTAATTCAGTATCAGAAATTGCTTGATAGGAAACCTAAAGATATCATATATTCTGTAGTTATATTTTCTTCATATATATTATATATTCTGTAATTATATTTTGATTTGATAAATTTTGTATAATTTTTACACAGCTATATTTAGGTTAAAGTGTTACTATAAAGGAAAGACTGAGTTAATATCTCTGTAAAAACTAAATCTGTTGAGAATGTGCATGAAAAAATATGATTTTGTTTCACAGCACCTACTAAACTTTAAAAATAAAATAAAACATTATTTGATTAGGGCTAAACATTATCAGCAATAAAGTTTTTAAAATATTCCTAACAACAGAAGCAGGTTGCAAAAAATAGATGCTTAATTCAAATTTAAATTATTTTAGATAGTATGACAACTGATTTATTTAACAATTAATAAAAAGCTTTACTTCTCAGTAAAAATTTTTGCATTTTTTTATTGCGGAAGAAGCATCCGGATACAAAAATTAAATTCATGCAAGTATATGTTAATTTTCTAATTTTTTGTAGACAAAATGGAATTTGGAATAATCATTGGTAGTTGTATCTTTTGATGCTTGAGAATTTGTGAAAAACAGTATTGTGGCCAATGTTGTGTTGAACAAAAGAAATGCTTTATTAAATAAAACTCTTAATACATATTTAAATACAGTATATCCATAAAAGAATGTCCCAGCTATAAATTGTATGGTATCAACTGTGAGCGTTGTGTGGTTTAAGATCGTAATTAAAAAGCAACTCAAGCGGATTTAATTAAACACAAGCACGAGTACTGCTTTGTTATTTTCCTACTTGCAGATCCACATAAGGAAAAATGCAACTATTGAGCTTAAAGAGTTTTGTGTTCTGCAATTTGCTAAGAGTGAATCATAATTTTAGTTCAACGTGCATTTCATTTAAAGTTAGTGATCCCCCATGCGCAGAAACATCTGCCAATTGTGTAGGCAATTCAAAACGATCAGATATGTTAGTAAAGGGAAAAACATAGGATAACCAAAAATGTCTGTAGGTGATGTGGACCATGTCAAATTATCTTGCATTCTTAGTCCTAAGAAATCTGTTCGAAAATCAAGTCTTGAAGTTCAGTTGCCAAAGATGACAGTTTGTAAGGTTTGAAGAAAATATTTATACGTATGTTCATACTGCTGATAGTTGGTACATGCTTTTAAAGCCAGGTGACTATGATGTGCGTTTTATCTTTGCAAGTGAAATGTTTCTACAGGAAGATGACTTTCTTGATCATGTGGTGTTCAGTGATGAGTCAACTTTTCATCTGAGTAGGAAATGTAAATACCCGTAATGTTCATATATGAGGGTCCGAACATACTCTTGAAATTGTAAAATACCAAAGAGATTTCTCAAAATTAAATGTTTTCTGCACTGTGTACAGACCATTTTGTTTCACTGAAGCTAATGCAACAGAGGTGGCTTAACTGGATGCATTGCAACAATGGCTCTTTCCACTCAATCAGTAGAGGGCGAGCCTTTATTAGGTAACAAGATGGAGCTCCTCCCCATCAGAATATCTTTCTCTGAAAATGACTGAACATCAGAGTCTCTGACTATTGGATTGGTTGTAATGGCCGAGATGGCAGAGCTCTTTTTTGCTGGCTTCTACATTCACCTGACCTAAAGCCATGCAATTTTTTCTCTTTGGGACTTTTTAAAAAATCATATCTGTATTTCACCACTAATAATTTGCTAGAGATGAGACACCCAATTGAAGAGACTTTAACTTCCATTACTGTAGACTCTTTAACCGAAGTGTGGGAAGAATTGGATTATAGGTTGGATATGAGCTGTATAAAGGTGCACATATTGAACATTTGTAAGAAAAACTATGTTAGTTTATCTTCAGTGTGATTTGGGGGGGTAAGTAGTCAAATTTAACTACTATATTATATCATTGAAACTAAAACATTCTATTATGGACATTCTGTATTGCTTGGAATTTCTAAAGCAGTATTTCTTAATTGAATTATTTTTTATGCCAAAACATGCAAGAGTCATCTGAAATGAAGGATGCTTTATTAAAACAGCAAAACTGGCTTATGGTTGCATTGCACATAGGAAAAACCTTATGCTACCAACCTGTTCAGTTGTCAAGAATAGAACTCATGGCAAAGTATGAGTATTTTATGTGATTCAGGCCAAGTAGCCCTTCTTGCATCCAAAAAATTAGTTTAATCTAAATAAATAGAGTTTAAAAAATACATGGTATAACAAAAAGTTTCAGTGATTGTATTCATATAAAGATTATCTAAATTAGAATAGTTCATAAATAAAAGATTATCTAAATCGGTATAATTCATAAATAAAGGAGTATTAAAATTTTATATATATATGCACACACACACTGACACTTCTAGCATGATATTCAATGGAATTCTGTCTTTCCTGAAATCATTAACCCGTTCATAAGTGTAATGCGTTTTAAAGATACCACTTCATCTTCATGAACTTGTTTCAGCATGACTTTCTTTTACAAATGTGCTGAGCATGAAACAGAACTTTAAATTCATTCACTGTTCTATTATACACCCACTGCTATACCTTTTCTTGCAGAATGTTACTAGCTGAAATTCATAATGATTTTTCCTTTGCCATATTCAGATGTGTTCAAACATTATGGTGTGTCTTTTCCAAAGTTTGTTATTTACATACGTATGAATCTTATCACATCATTCACTACACTTTATTACCTTACTAGATTGTATTTATACACATATTTTAAATTTTTGTTATACAGATTTAACATTTGTACATAGTGTAAATCTGATTCATGAGCTATAAATGTTATTTTGTGTACAATTTGAAAATAACCAATCTTTTGTTTATTAGCCTAAGGTCAGATCACATAGAAGCTGGTTAATCAAGTCTGTTATGGTCATTTATAGCCTGAGGTTTTTTTGTAAATTTCTAATATTTTGCAAATTGAAAAATATTTAGAAAATTACTTTTATTCAACTCATCTATAAAATATAATGTTAGTAGTGGTTGGGGAGATTCATATTTATAGAATGAATTTTACTAATTTGTTGTTGATCCACAACTTGGTTTTGCACATAAGCATTTTTGCATTAACATTGTTTGACTATTTTCTTTTGCATTTAAAAAAAATATGTAATTCTGTTAAACATTTTTGAAGAACTGTTTCACTCAATGCAGGAATTATACCTTTTATGTAAGATGAGAAATCTGAATGTAGTATCCAAATTTTTCCATAATTATTTAAAAATCTATAATGATATAAAATACTTTGGTCCCTTCAGATACTTATGACTGAATACTCGTATTCCAGCCCTTCTCTTATTCTGGAAATTTTCTTAAAATCATCATAAGGCTATCAAGGATTCCTTCTGAATTTTTATAATGTCAATTAAAACTTACCGTAAACATCGGAATGGTGCAGCTTTGATAAATTGATGGATGTACAACCTTCAAAATTTCACAAATGCTTTTGTCAGTTTTCTTGAAAGTGTCATCAGATATGCTTTTCTTCTATTCCACCTTTGAAATGGTTAAATCATTCAAGCTTATATCATATTATGGCTGTAGATTCCACCAGTGGTCAAGCAGCTGAAACTGCTAGCTCATCTCTTACTCAATGCTAAAGGGTTGTCTTCATGCAGTGTGTGTTACTTAAATATGAGTGAATTTCTTTTAAATATCGTCTATAAAAGCATCCTTTCTTTGGAAGATAGCCATTGCATTAATTAAAATGAATTCTTGCCAGTATCTCTAAGATTCCTTGAATATCATTCAATTTTAGTTGTAGATTTTTTTAAAGGGAAAATTTGAACTTGCTTATTGTTTTTCAGACTAATTATTCAAGTTAATAATATTTATATCCCCCCAAAAAACTGCTGCAGAGTGTTAGAATTTGCATTGTATATTAATATGCAAGAATCAGGATGCAATTAATTACTTAGCTTGCAGTATATTTTAACATATATAGTTCACATGACAAAAAGTTTTAAGAAATCAATTTTTGAATCAGTTATGTTTACTAGTAGATAAAAAGTGTACAATTAACAGTAAAAATATTTCATTTTAGGAACTTGAAATGGACTCTGAAGTTAAATATGTTTTGATGGAAGCATCAGCGCATAGCTATTTGCCTCTATTTGCAGTGAAAGGAGTTACATTTTCACAATTAGTCAATTATACTGTGAAAGATTTGAAAGCAGTAATATATTTTACATTCAGATCATTTTCTTTTTATATGTTTTTGATTGATAGATTGATTAATATTTTTTTATTATTTTATTGTTAAAAGCATGTACATGAAATATGTAGTATAGTTACATAATGATCAAGATTATAACTATTATTATAAATCTGTCTTAGAAGTAGTAACTGTGCTACTGGAAGTTCCGACTTCACATTTTATTAAATAGAACTGAAAGCTGTTTGGATTTTTACATATTTTTGGGTCATGGAAAGGTAGGCTGGGTTATTTTTGTAAAACTAATGAGCCCCCCCCCCTCAAAAAAAATCCCATCTGGTTTCTCTGCAGTCTGTCTATTCACATGAACATCATTGGCACTATGACAATTCTGAAATTTCGTAGAGGAATTTTTGATGATAATATAAATAAATTAGAAACAATGCTGAACATCATATCAGAAATGGCTTGCATCCATTTTTGCTTGAAAAATATTTGAAAGTTACTGTATCAAATGGAATTTATTGTTTTTTCCACTGGAGGTGATGCAATGTGGTAAAAAAATTGCATGACTTGCATTTTATTTTAAAATATTCTTACTGAGATAAGTACTTGCTTATCTCAGTATGAATTATAAGCTAAACTTTTCTAAGGAAAAGTATATATCCAAATAAACATTTTAACAAAACATCTAGTAATTACAACAAACTTTGTTCAAAGAAGTGAATTTATTCTAGCATTTTCTGCATACATTAGTGCTGTCATTTTGTAATAAACATATGCAAGTTTTTTTTGTTTTAGATAAATTTCTCCTTTTGAATATATATCCCACTGCCTAAATCTTGGTAAGCATGTATAGAGAATTTATTTGCAAACAATGTTTCAGTGCTCAATTCCAATGTAAACACACGTCATAGCTGATTTTTATACATTTTTATATCGATGGCAAATATAGGTAGATTATTAAAAATGGCATTTGTAAAGCTTATCCAGAAAAATAGAAAGTATTTCTTGTTAACTGCTAGCAGTGTGGTTAATACAACTGCACATGTACAGAATGTAATGCCAGAATTAACATAATGATTAAATTTTGGGAAAACTTTCATTATTAGTCATTAGGATTTTTGAAGCTGGAGACAAAAAATGAGCAATGCCTTCACTGGGACTCAAACCTGGTCTTCTCGAATATGCACTGAATGTGCTACCGTTACACCCTGAAGACATGCAGAAAGGAGGGAGAAAATGCTTTATATACTTTCCCTTTGAAAGGGCGACTGGGGATTAGGGAACCCAATCCCAAACAGTGGTGGTGAAGAATCATCATCTACTATCTTTTTAGTTCGGGCGCCACTGTAGATTTATTAGGTTATTTTCAAGCAGGAAAGGCGAAAATGTGACAAGTTTACTTACCGTTACACTACGAAGGCATGCAGAAAGGAGGGAGAAAATACCTTATAACTTCACTTTAAACTTTTTGTAAACAATTCATTTATCCTCCCTTCCCTGTTTTGGTATAAGACCATAAAAATTTCTGTGAAAGTAATTTTACTAGGGAATGCATCAATTCTTTTATATTTTGATGCAAATTTGCAAGAGAGTTCATTTTCACAAAATATATCCTTCTCATCGAACATTTTCTCTGTATATAATTGTACTAAAAAATATGAGTTTTGTATTATTTGAAACTTGAAGAAATAATTCTTTTGGGTATGGTCTGGTTGTTATGTATTTGCAAACAATGGAATTTCAATGTAAAAATTACACGTGGAGAAATGTAAACTAACTCAGTAAGACCTGATCCACAATCCATGAATTTTAGTAAGCCGCAACAAACCTTGGATGGGCAAATTCTATCATACCTAAAAGCATATTTTCAGAATTTAAAGTATGAAACCGTCATTCAGTCAATATCAGTGTTAAATGCTTATCACAGTTAATCATTTTTCTTTTGCTGAATCCTCAAAACAATTTTCATTCAGCCTTGAAGAATGAACGAGTTTTCTAACTGAACTTTCCACTTTTCATACTGATTAACCATCTGCATGGTATTTAAATTGAACAGTCTTTTAATAAGCATTGCCATTTGAATACATTGTTTTTCAGAAGCACATAACATATATAATTATATCATTCAGATTCACGTATGAATCTATTAAATACTTTCTAAACTTACAGCCTGTTGTGTATTGGCAGTTTTTAAGTGCTTATACATTGCAATTATTATCCAAATTTTACATTTTGCATGTTCAGAAAAATGCATATTTAAATGTGATCTCTTTTAAGATTGGCATCTTGGATGAAGATATGTGTGAGGAAATTTTGGCTAAAGCGCTAGAATGCTTAAAAAATGTAGAAGGTGATGGTTCAGGGACCCCTGATATGCCCAAACCCTCTGCACCACCCGAGTCTCCAACTGAGGTACAACCATCTGCTCCTCTTTTATCTCCAGACACAGAAGCAAAGCTGTGGTGTCAAACTGAATGTGTAATCTGTTTGGATGTAGAGGTAATGTATTAGATTATATGAATTTTATTAATCATTCTTCAGATATTATTCACTAAGAACAATATTAGTCACACATATTATAATTTTTTACATGTACTAACATGAAGCAAGTCTTGTACAGTAACTGCCCACTCTTTGTAATATATAGGTAGTTTCTCAAACATTTCAGAATTTAAAAAAAAAATAGAGATGGTTATTTTATTTACTTAGCAAGTTCTACTTATATCCATTCTATCTGTATAAAATATTTAACCTCAAATCGTAATCTCTCAATCTTTGAAAAAAAGCCAAAAATAGTGTTTTGAGAAACCAAAGATTAATTGCTAAATAATGTGGCATTTTCAAACCCGTATGATTTAATGGTGTGTAAAGAAATATGTATGAAAAATATCTATAAATTTAGTTTTGAAAACAAAGATAGTTAGTTCTCTGAAGGATTCATGGCTGCTGCTGGTTTCTTTTGAAATAATTTTTTTCTTTAAGTAAAATTAATGTTAAAACATTTTGTATTCTAAATTTAGAAAAGGTTGATTTTATGACCCTGCCTGTTAAGAAATTCCATTTCTTCATTCACATACTGATAAACAAATTTGATCATGAAAAGATAGTATTCACTTGTACATAAGAAACATAATTCTAAACTTTCTTAAATATTTGATGCACTGTTTTCATAAGGAATTTTATTTAACATGAGCAGAGCTGCCACCTCTCCTGGTAGATCACAGGATCTTCCAGTTTTTTATTTTTTGCCTTAGGAAAAGCTTTCTGAACAATAAATGGAATCTATTGAATTAATGAAACTTAAATTATCCAAATTTCATTTCTTCACTCTTGGTTATTTTCAGAGTAATTTTCCTAAGTAAATTATATTTGATTTAAATTGTCTTAACCTGTACACATCAGTAGAATTTTTTGTGAAAATTCAACTATGTTTAATCTGATAATTTTTGTATTTAATTTTGTGTTACATCATGTTTATAAGATTATACATATGAACATTAAACTCTTAATTATATTTTTATCATATTTAAAAGTTCTTTGGTAAATAGAGGTCTCAAGAATTTCTCAATAAAAGTATAAGAAAGTTGCAAAATAAAATTAGCCAACATTAATTTAGACTACCTAATTAAATAGTTCAATAAGGAAATCAATTTAAGTCAGTATGGAATTCTTTTGAAATGTCACTGCACAAAATGAAAACTTTCCAGTGTTTTCATGTTTTACGCCACCACGCATAAGATATAAATATGCTTAATGTACAATAATTATTTTATTACATTAAACATACTTTCTGCCACAAGAAGAGGCATATTTTTCATAGTGTTGCTTTTAATGTCAATATCCACTAGCTCTTGAAATAAAAGTTAAAATTTGCATTACCTAATGCAGTTCTGCTATTTTTGCTATTATAAATTTCTTTATTTTGACTATTCACTGCAGTGTTTATGATCTTTTGTTATTTGTAATACATTTGCATTACAGAGCTCTGCAGTATTCCTGCCATGTGGTCATGTTTGCTGCTGCCTAAAATGTTCTGGGGGTATAGAATTGTGCCCTATGTGCCGAACAGCCATCACTTCAAAATTTGTTCTTACTGCTACATAAGAAAATTTTACGATTGTTGAAACTTTTACATTTGTAATAATTATTTGATTAAATGCCTTTCATTTGTAATAATTATTTGATTGCATATCTTTATAGGCTTTTTTGAAATTTGCATACAGGATTTATGTGCCTGAGAATCAATCTGTACATAATTTCATTCTAAATCTCTATTTTAATAAATAAGCACTTTTAGATTGGCCTTTTTTTTTTAATCTTGGAATATGTTCTTGTGTTTAAACATTGTATCTTATATAAAACATGTAACATGTTTTTTGCAACATTCCAGTTTTTGGAGGCTGCATACTATTATATATTTTATAAGAAATAGCATATGCAGAAACTTCTGGATACTTCCCTACTCCGAAATGAAAAGTTATTTTCAAGTTTTCCAAATCTGCTGACTGTTGTACATTTTGATCAGTACTGTAGGCAAACTGAACTGACAACAAACAATTGAATGTACATTAATAATTATAAAATGTATAAATGCTGCAAAAAGTTACATTTTATTTGGTAAATTATAGATATCTTAAATTCATAAACATATGGGTTCATATGAATTTGAAAGGTGGATCTAGCATACACCAAGATATTCTATCTGTGTAGGAATTATGTCTAGAAGTAGTTATAAGGTGTTGCATTATTGTACAAATGAAACTTAATATACATTTTTCAATTACTAAAAATTTTAACTTTTAATCAACAAATTATACTGAAACTACAATCTCAAAAAGATTAATTTTATTGTTTTTCATGTCACCTTTTTTTAATGAGAAAACTGAATTAGCCATAATCACACTTGCACTATCAATGAAAAAATGCTAAATATTTTACTGCCAACAAAAAGGATTGGTTTGGTTATGTGATTCCACCAAAGCCTTAAGGTTTATCTGCCTAAGAGGAGGGATGGCTTTTGTGGACGACTTTCTAATGGGAATTAATTTATATATACATACGAGATGTATTTGTATACACATTACTGAAAGCTTTCAGACCTGGGCTTTTTTTTTTTTTACAGGGGATTCAAAATGTGATTTGAAAAGTGATACAGGCATTTAAAATCATTTGATGCAAAATACCATTAGACATTGTAACATCTTTGCATTGCTACACTACCAACATAATGCCAGTAAGAAATGTAAAGAAACCTCATGTATAAAATATCTGTGCTTGAAAATGCACACAATGTTAATGAAACGCTTTGAAATCGTTAAGTTTGTTAATAAAAAATTCATTTTAAAGGTTTATGAAATAGATAATAAAACAAATTCCGGCTTCCAAATGCCCATATTTGAGCGGACTATGTTATTCAAAATATGATGTCTGTAGGTACCGTCGTTTTTGTAGGATGCAAGAAACATTTATGCAGATTCTTCATTATTTAATTTCCTTAAACAAAATTCAGGGCTCTAATATTTGGTGGCAATAATTTGAAAAGTGATTCAAACTTTTACACTGAACCAAAGCAAATAGCTCTTCTGGGCTAATGCCCTTTCAGATAAAAAAAACTAATTAACTTAACTAACAGACAACTGATTAAAACAGTTCCTATGCAATATAATTATAGCCTTTTAAGGTCCCTCATTACACACAGATAATATGTTCACAAACATCCATGCTTTTACATCATCACAGAGACTGAGACACTGTAATTTATTGAAATAGAAAAAAAAATGTAGCTTTGATGATTATTGAACTATTTATAAATATATATTATAAAGTAAATTAATGAGTATAACATCTTCAGTAAAAAAAAATTTATTTACACGAAATATATACATAATTACATGTAATACAAATTTATTTCTGTACGCTTGTTATGAAAAGGTAAAAAGAATGACATTCCCCCATCAATTAACCTAGATCAATATTATTAAAAAAAAATTACGATAGAAACTAACTACATAGTTGATTTCGTTCTTTGCACAAATCAAAATTATTTGACATGAAGCAATAAAATCTTGTAAGACATTCAAGCAATGAATCTGGTGAATTACATAAATATGAATGAGATTAAATTTAAAAACTGATGCAAAAGAATAATCCAGGCATATGGTAAATTACTTCAGAAAAACTGAAAAAGAATGATATACTGTAATATAATAAATGTAACAGAATTACATTAAGATTTGATGCCAGATTTAAATATTTACATAATTGCCTTGAAAATATCACAAAAATTTTTTTTTTTTTTTTAATTTATAGAAAAGCTCTCAACTTTATAACTAGTAAAATATCAGATTTCTCCTCTCCCCAAAACAATTTTTGCATATTTACAACAGCACCTGTAATTAATAAAAATACAAAATGTACTAAAACTTATGTAATATATTTAAAGAAATACTTTTGCAGTTTCATACTAATTTCGGAATACATGACATAAGATTACTTCTTAACTTGACACACTTATATTAATCCCTCAAATATTTTTAAATATGATAAGTTACACATGATTAAGATGTTATCTTTTCAAATGAACAAGACAAACAGGTTATGAACAGATTTCTAGAAAAACTGAAATATGGTCACTCTAACCAGTTAGATATTTAAAAATATAAGCTTATTCATAATTCCCTCAGAGCTTAGAAAATTTATACTAAATTGACTATTAAATATACAGAGCATAGGAGTGCATAACCTCTTGTACATATTCTGCAGCTGCTCAATGTATACAGTCCTGGCGACAGAGCTAGAGCTTTTGCTGCACAGGGCAGTCCCTGAATTTACCACCTCTCTCCATACATAAGCAATTCTTTTAGGCATATAGGGAAGTAAACTATAATTCCAACATTTTAAAATATTGATAATTTCCTTCTTTTTTGTTTCCAAAAGCATTGATAGCACTGTAGGAATTTACTTGATTGCTCCAATTGTTGTTACATTACACAGTAAAGAAAGATTTCTTAAATGAAATATACACATTTGTAGATCTTAAATGCTTCTGAAATAATTTTTATTTAGAAAAATCTTCTCACAACAAGCAATTACAGCAAATGTGAGAAACGTTTGCTGTGGTATTACAATCTTTGGATTTGTGGAGAACGTATTTCAGAAGGAATATGAAGGTCCGAAAGGACCACACTTCTACATCGCATTCCGTTTTCCTTAGCAATAATAGAAATATCAAACTTTAAAATACTTTATGTTCAATGAAGAAATCTTCCTTATTAATGTCATCAAGACTATAATTTAGTTGCTAGTAACATTTTTGCTTCAAAACTTTTAATGGTATAAGAAGAGCGTGTAGCTACGGAAATCTGGTATTGATTTCTTTAAAAGGTATATCTAGGGTAAAAGTTATTTTTCTTCTCAATTCCATATGACAATTCAGTATTTCATTATTCTTTATCTGCTTTGATGATCCACATGATTAATCCATATAAAATAATGTTTCACATAAAAAAAATGTGCCATTTGGGACAGACTGCTATGCCACTGGATGTGGCACATTTTGATCTCAGTAGATGGTTTTAGCTGACCAGTTTGTTCTGTATTGTACTAGCACCATCTGGTAATGTAACAGACTTTGTTACATCAGCAGGTGTACTAGTGAAGAAATCGTTTCAGCTAGTCGGTTTTTTCTGCACTCACCAGCAGATGATCTTTGAACTTGTACAAACAGTCTTGTCTGCAGGTGTTCTATTTGATAATTTGAAGAAAATCTCCATTCTATTACTATAACTGACTTATGTTTAGCAAATTTTAAAATGCAGTAAATTTACTTCCATTCTTGTATTATACTGTTATGCTGCTACCCAGCATTTAAATTTACAATTACACAACAGGGCCCATTATTATAATTATATAATAACACAATGGTACACTTGAAAATTATGCACATATTTACTGCATTTCTTATAGTTTTTTAAACTATTAAAACTCCAGAAAAAATTATGAATCGTCTATATCAGTAATAAGCAAACTTCTTTCACAGAGAGCCAATATAATTTATTCTAAAATTTTAAAAAGAGAAAACAAATATTAATGCAATGATTGAAATTGCAACTATATTTTTAAAAGTTCCTAACACTCAGGTACTAATTCTGAGAAAGGTGCTAAATTCTCATTTGTCGATCTTTGTCAATTTCTAATAGAATTCTTCCCAAGGTTCCAGGTTGAAAACACTTGTTCGCATATATAAGATGAAGCAAACATAGCGCTAATTTTCCGGGCTTAAGATATTAAACTTGGGAAACTTACTTTTGATAACGATTTGTAAAACTCTTAAGACACTTGAAAAACAACTGTTTGAGATGATTGTTAGACTGTAACTCAATAAATTCAAGCTGCAAATCTAGCCTAATTGCTTCACAATTTACACTGAAAGGCATGGTGAGAATATTCATTTATGCTTGAAGTGTTAAAACTCAAAATGCCAGTTTAGGCCATCTTCATGCTCTTAGGCCTTTCTTCATTTACTGAAGATATTGAATTTAACTTTGGGAAATCAGACAAGATAACAGACTTCTTCTACATGACTTTTTCTGCACTGATCATGTGGCATCTCTTTCTGTTTTGCCATGAGCTCTATACAATGTATATTATTATACAATAGCATTAATAATACTATACAATATATATACATACACTGCATAGTATTATTTAATACATAATATTATATACTGTATAATATAATTGTAACTATATATATAAATAGTAGATATTTATATATATAGTTTTTAAATTTTCAGCAGGTTCGACAAAACTTTCAGGCAAGCTGGAGCTAGCTGGCGTGCTGTAGTTCGACCATCCCTGATCTATAGTATTTATGTAAACAAAAAATTTAAATAGTGAAATCCATTTAAATAGAAAATAAATGTCACACAAATTTTCCAGTGCTTAATTCTTCACAGTTTTTTAATATACTTAATATATTCCAAATGATTAATAAGCATTAAACATGTAATTTAAGAACAGTATTTTTTAGCTGTTTCTTATTTTATCATCGCTTCATATTACATATACCTTAAACATACGATTTAAGAATAGGATTTTTAAAGCTGTTTCTTTTTTATTATTATTATTGCTTCATATTACATATACCTTAAGCAGAAATGATTAAAATTCAATACAAGATTAAAAAACGAAAGTAAATTGTAGAATTAGTTATATGAGTAAAAGCTTTAAATATTTTTATTTCTTTCAAATAGTCAAGATACGAAATACATCAAATACTACAGAAGATAAAATTCTGAATAACAGAATTTTTATACTTTTCTAATATAATTCATATGGAATTCCAGAAAAGTATGGATGATAATCATTTTTGTTTATGTTTGCTTATGTGACAGTATTGATATAAACTGAAAAAATGCCAATAAAGAAAAATTGGATTTTTCTATATGACAGAAAAAGTATACTGATCCAGACAAATACTGTATAACCAAAATCATCAAGTAGTATTACTTATCCAATACATATTGATAAAATGTTATTCTGCTGTTATATAACATATAATTATTCAGAAGGAAAACATTTTTGAAATTGTCAGAAAAAGTGAAAGAAATTTCAGGGATGTCTTTGTAAACCTTTTAAAAGTTACCCAGTATGAGATGCATCCCCATAATGTTTTAAATATAAGCAACTATGAACTACTGCTGTCACTGTCATTATTTACAACCTCATCTTCACTTTCAGATTCAGAGTTTAAAGTTATCACATCAGGTGAATCATTTTCTACAATTTCAACTTCCATATTATCCTCGGCTACTTCCTCCTCCCTGAAACTAGATGCTTTCTTGCTTTCCTTTGCCTGCTTTTTTGTCTCTAAGCTTCTTCTATATGCTAAAAGATAAGAATAGTTATTAATTATTTTTATGTATCTCTTAAAATATTGTTGCATGCATACAGGTTTGTAAAATATTAAATGGACACAGAAACGATGATCACTTGATAAAACTTATTTTACCAAAAGAAACATTTTACAGTTCTGGAACTTTCCACAAAAACACTTGTACAGCTTTTCTCAGCAACAATTAGTAGTTACATTTCAAGCAACTAAAAATGTTAAACACAACATAGTGAAAAGCACATCTAAAAGGCGAAGTTCTCGTGGATATCTCAATACTCCAAATTCAGCTCTGAACTGAGAAATATGCTCTCCTCCATCTCATATGGTTTTCCCCTGGTCGCTAAGAAATCTCAAAATTACTGGAAGGCATATGAGAACTGGACAAAGTTACAGCTATATGTGGAATCAATTATAGTTATCAAATTACAACACCCATAAAGGTGACAAGGGACTACACCAAATTAGTCACCAAAACTATGGCAAGCTTGGCAATATCATAGATTTGCCCCTGTATTCTTACTTTTCTGCCAAAGCATTGCCTCTTTAGGTTTTCATGTTGTGTTATACCCCTCCCCCCAAACACTAAACTACAATTATTTACATATGTACAAAATTTGTAATCTTTTTCAATACTATAAAATACAGCACTAACTTTATTTTGGTCGTAACACAATATTGGCAAACCTTTTCAAATACAACTGGGTTTGAAGTTTCAATGGCTGCAAACGTGTTGGTCAGGAGAAAATGTATTATGCATAGAATGAAAAATATAAACATAGTATCTTTAAATGTAGGTATAATAACAAGCACTAAATGTTTTATTTTTACCACATAAAGTTTCAATGAATATGGTAAATATATGTTCCTGACATGTTTTTCATGTGTAATCCTAATGAGGAGAAATTATTTTTCAGTTTAGCCATCCATACTGCCCTGAAGAGGAAACCTTCATTAAATGGAAAGTTCAGACAAGAAATATTTTATTAGATTTGGTAGCTAGAAAAACAGTATTAAAGTTGAACGCTGAACAAACTCAACAGGTTTCTGAAGACAAAGGAATTTATCCAAATTTCACAAACAAATAATGAAATCAATTTAAACAATAAACAAGCAACAATGAGAAAACAAGGTGAAAATTAATCCTTTTATTTGCCACTTATATCTATTTCAAGTGAGAACTGAAGGCCACAGAAAATGCAATGGGCATTCTCAACAGGAACAGAATGGCCTGCATTAACGCAAACCACTTTTCAATTTCTTGAAATGAAATGGCATCCTTGCATACAACAGACCCTGATAATAACCAACACACAGATTGAAGATTTGGATGTTGAGGAATAGTGATCTGTTATCAGATAACAAATCAACAAATTCTTTAGTGGTACCCCCCAAAAAAAGAAAAACCTGCACTTCTTTATCATATCAATGGATTCTATTTTCTTTATTATACCAGTGGATTCTATTTGATGGAAAGGACATTGGGTTAGAGGAGAGATAGGTATTAGTGGTTGTATTAATCTGTATAATCAGAAAGGGGCTAAGGTCTAAAGAGAGGAAAGAAGAGAAGAAATAACTAAGAGAAGAAATTGTGTAACCATTTATCATACTTTATGCCACTGCAATTTGAATTCTTAAGTTGATTTAGGAGATTCAGGCTCCTAATTGCAGATACATGATAACAAAAGATGAAGTTACAGAATTCATGGTCATAAACGCATTCAAATTCAACTGGTCATACTTAGATCATGATGATGAACTTCCTGATTGCCTATTGTCTTCATATCATCTACCGATTCTATGCTCTTTAAAGAATATATCACAAAAAATTTTCAATTATCTCATTTTATATCTATTACACATGTTACTAAGAATCATATATCCCACTTAATGTTTTCATATGCTTTGCTTCAATGTTTCTCAAACTGTGGTCCTCCTAGATTTCCAAAAAGACCAAAAATAAAATTTTAAATTAACTATTTAACACACCACACTATAGCTGAAAAAAAAAATCTCAGAATCTGGAAATTACACATAGCAATTATCTATTACTTTTCCTTCTAAGATGGACGTTTTCTGAAATTTATTACCAGCTGTATCTATGGACGTCCCACTGTAGTCTTAGCAATAAAATGAAGGATTTAAAGCACTAATATTGTGGTGCTTCTCAGAATGCATCCAAACATATAACAGCTATGCGAGAATCAGTATGCTCATCCATCTCACTAATATAAATATAAACACTTATTTATAGCTAATAAAATAAAAGATTCTCCATACTCTAATAACCTTGAACTATTAAAATCAAATATAAATTTTCTTCTGTTATATTACTTGATGCCAATAAAAAAATCGCATGATCTTTAATCAATTGCATTTAAAAAATAAAAGTATACTGGCGGTAATATACACTAAAAAATTTGCTTTTGAAGGGAATAAGAGTGAGGTAGGTAGTTTCCAGAATACTCTTAATTCATAAGTCTCCATTTGAAAGAAAAACATGACAAATACTGATTTGCTCAGTTGTTTTTTAACATCATATATCTTTAATACATGCCAGTAATGTTGATAACCATATAAAAATTTAAGTGTAATTTTTTAAGATTTTAACTTTTATTTCTTATTACAATTTCACAATCAGCCTTTAATTGAAAAATAATTATATTCCACGTATTTATTTTTATTATATATTGAATTATCCCCTAATTCTCCTCTCAAATATACAAACAATTCCAGCTCTAGCAAATCACTGAAATAAACCACAGATATAAAGAATTAAATTAAAGGGTTATTGCTGATCTAAACTAAATTCACATAAAAATGTCAATAATTTGTAAAAATATTATAGAAAACTGGTGTAAATATTTATGTGTGCATGTATACACACACACACATATATATATATATACACAGAGTGTTTCAGCAAATCAGTTACAAACTTTCAAGAGAGACAGAGTACACGTAGACAATGTAAAAACACATAGCAATGCACGGTTGAAAATGCTTTCCTGGTGCGGTTACAGCATAAGAAAGGAAAGAAACAAAAAGGATGAGAATAATGTTTATTATGTTTAGTGCAGCAGAAACCAAGAAATAAGAACAAAAAACAGATGATCATCATCAAAGGTGTTCAAAATTATGACCTAGACCGTGATGCTGGAACCGTGCATCATGCATCTTCCATGCATGAGAGATTCGAGACCTGCATCATGGTCTGAGGTCATAATTTAGAACACCTTCTTTAATGATGATTGCTGTCTGTTTTTGTTCTCTTTTGTTGGTCTCCAGTAGTATTATGGTATGGGTGATGTTCTTGTGAAACACATTAGGACCCATTGTTCCCACAGAACAATACTTAGCATTTGTGAATGATGTGAACATCAACTATTAACCAGGTGCACTCCTTCATGGCAACAGTTTTCCTGGTGCTTGAAACAAAATAATGCACTATGTCATAAGAGCCAAATCGTCAGGGAGTAGTTCAAGGAGCATTATGATGAATTTTAATTAATGTCTTGACCTTCGCATTCACCTGACATGAATTCAATAAAATATGTGCTCCATGTGGAAAACAGAATTTGTGCTGCAAAGCTACTGCCTAGCAATGTGCGGGAACTGCAGGTCCAATTGGTGAGTGCTTGGTACTAGATACCCCAAACAATCTATCAGCACCTTGCTGAATCAATGCTTCTCTGGAGTTGGCAGATTTGAAGGTGAAATGTGGTTTTACTTCACATTAAAGAGGCACTTCAGGCATGTAATGGCACTGCAGTGTACACGTGGATCAAAATTATAACTTAGATCAGCAATAACCCTTTAATTCCTCAATTTAGTTTGGTAATTCCCCTATTATAAAAATAAACCTTTTCTAGACTATGTCATTTCTAAAATAATCCATATCATATGACTTTTACACAACGATGATGATGTAGCTAATTTAGAACTTAAACCAAAAAATTTCTCTTAATAAGCTTTCATATTGGAGAACTGTGTTTTTGCTTCCTGCACCTCAGCCTAGATAAACTACTGCTTGCTGCTTCGCTTCTTTCATAAATTTTAAAAAAAATGTTTTGAAACATGTATGAATAGAGTGTTAAGTGAATTATTGTGGCTGCAAATATCATTTGAAATGAAAAGGAATATTTAATCTGCCTGGGCTGCCATGTTTGTTCTCCATTATAGATCTAAAAAATTAAATCAATATTATCACATCATTACATGTAAGTATGCTTCATTACATACTAAAGAGGGATCTTTTTTTTTTATCTAAAATATTTTATTACTTATTTACCAAGTTTAAATATTTTAAAGCATTTTTACTAAAATTTTAACTTTAATACATTTAATTACACTTACATTAATCAGGTTCATTAACTAAATCTTCTATATAACAAATCATGCAAATTCCTATAAAACTGTTTTAAATTAGTGATATTGTATTTATATACAAATGCTAATCATAATCACCACGATCATTCAATAAGGTAAAAACAAATCAACCTGACACACATGTATTATTCCATAAATCATTGGTGAATCACACCTGGTGATTGATTGAAGCTGCAGTTTGGTGACATCTCATTATATGGCACTCTAATCACTCTCTCCCAAAATTACTTGCTCTTACAGAAACGTGAAAAACATTTAAGTATGCAGGCTGATAAAATTTTTCTCATTTTAGAGGTATGATCAACAGCAGAAATTCATTGCCAATTTGCCAATGTTTTGTTGAAATGGGTCTAAACTAGGCAGGGGATAGTCATGTAAGATTAGCAGCAGTCTATATGGCCAAACCCATAACTGAAAAGTATACTGAAGAATCAATTCATTTTGATTAAAGTAGGAAAGCTGCATTTTACTAAGGGATACTGACAATAAACTGAATATTTTACTATGAACTGTGCACATCATCCTACATTAGCATCTGCAGAAAACTATGTCCACGCAGGATAAGAAAGCAACCTGCAGTAAGTGACAATGCCATAATAACGGAATTTTCACTCATGACTTGATATGGTATTATGAGGAAGGAGCACAGTTTCTGCACTGTATTGTCACAGAAGATGAAATAGCAATGCATTATGTGATTATTTAAAGATAAAACATACAACATCCCAATCTTCCAAGAAATTCAGAACAGCTCTATTAGTAAACAATGTCATGACAAATTGTTCTTTGAGATAACAAGGGTTTATTATTAGTTTCCTCAATAGAAAATATAGTGAGTTCTTCCTATTATTGTGATGGTTGTGGAGTCAAATAATTAAAATAACTTGGATGATCAACATTGTATTGTTTAAAGGACTATATCAGGTGACATTTGCCCAACAGTATGCATGACCTGTTACAGTGTCATTATAGGTAACCTATCAGTGGGATGTATTGCACCATCTTATGTATAACCTTGATGCAAGCAACAGTTTTTACTGCAGGAATACTAACAAGCCAACTGATGGCAGTCAATTCTCAGTTGGTTAGGGAGTTCAGTAAGCTATTAATAGATCATTTAAACACTTGATACTAAATTCTATTTGATAGAATTACCTAGGTGTATCTGACAAGTTGTTTCTTACTACTTGTCAGATATACACACACACTTGACAATTAGTAGGCCTTGTCTGTTTAGACAAGTATATAGATCACATGTGAAAATAATCTTTAACCTTTACTATTATTTATCAACAGTAGAATACATTTATGTAATGAGAGATTTATTATTTACCAACTCACCTAACACATTTTTCCAGATGCTACTCAATCGAAGATATAGGTTATTTATTACAACAAAGTATGTGAGGACTACCTGCCTTTTTATTTCTAAAAAAATAACTAGCTTCACAATTGTTTAAACTCTCAGCACCTCCATCAAAAAATTGCAAGCTCTGTTTATCATGTCCATCTCATTTGTTAGCTGTTCTCACATGGTTAAAAAAAAAAAAAAAAAAAGATACAGTATAATTTTCTATGGTTTTACATACCAGCTAATGAGTTGTGCAGAGGAGGTATCAAGAAATCTAGTTCTAGATCATTTAGAGCTTCAAATACATCTTTTGCAAGTAAGCGCTTTCTATTTGCATCTTGAGAAAGACTGTTAGCACTAGGGAAGAGAAAGGGGAAAAAAAGAAAAGCATATTATACTGCATAAAGGATACTTACACTATTTACATAGTCAAAATATGCAACTTCTAACTCTTCTGTTAATAAATGCAAAAGTTTTTACATAATGCTTATTTTCATATGTTCTCTAAAAGGAATCGTAGAAGGCAGACAGAATATAAAGTTTTAAAATTTAAACGAAGGATGGAAAACTCCCAAAATCTTTATTATAGAACACTAGTTGTCCTACTTTCATATTTAAATTGTATATCCAATGAAACTGAAACACAACAAAGGAATTTAAATTTATTGGTTCATTTAAATTATCGAAATTAGAATATGAAGACAGATGACTTAGATCCTTTCTGGATCCAATAATAACAAGCTTGTAAATTTTACAGAACGGGAAATATTTACAACCTGCAGCAGATATTATTTTATTTTGTAGAGTAAAATGAAGAATAAACAAAGAAATCTGTACAGAGTTCATTAAGAAAAAAGATAAAACTTTAGTGCTTCACTGCAATTTTAGTCTAGATTTGCTCTCAATATCTACAGCAGGGGTGGACTAAACTACATACATACCAGCAGGAGCCAAATGTTATCATTTAAAAATACTCAAGAGTAGTAACTAGATTTCCTGAATCAGTTAAACATTTGTATCATTTTAAAATAGTGCAACCGCTATCAATTGAAACAAACATGCTCTTAATAATAAAGATTTTACTTTTTAGTTAATGTGACTATTTTTAAACATACATAAGCAATTATTACTGCTTTTGTTGCATTCACAAAAATAGGTTCTTATCCTACATAAATATTAAACTTTTCTCATTAATGCTTTTATATAACAAGCATTTTCTTTTGATTTCCAATATATCCCCCCATAGTAATTTTTAACTAAATTCAATAGAAGTGATTTGAAACTGAAAGACATGATGGTATTTGCAATAATATTAAGCTTTTCTTTTGAGCAAATAGCAAGATATCCGTGTGAAAAATAGATTTAGCAATTTTCTTTATTCCTAAGACATTTTACACATTTACACAATTCTTTCAAAACTACAATAATCTGCTTCGCAACAAGGCATTTTTGTGAAAGCAATAAAAAATAGGTGCAACAGGACAGCTTGTGCTTGACAGAAACTGCAATTGTGATAAGAAAATTACTTTTTAAATGAACTGTTATCTTATCATGTTTTCGGAATAAAAATTAACAGTTTAATTTTTCTTAATAGGCCTAACGCAAATTACACTTTTAAATTGTTGATAACTGAACCATATTTTAAGCAATTATTACTGCTTTTGTTGCATTCACAAAAACGGGTTCTTATCCTACATAAATATTAAACTTTTCTCATTAATGCTTTTATATAACAAGCATTTTCTTTTGATTTCCAATATATCCCCCCCCATAGTAATTTTTAACTAAATTCAATAGAAGTGATTTGAAACTGAGACATGATGGTATTTGCAATATTAAAGCTTGAAAGAAAATGTGGATTTTATACCAGATTTTCCTTCAAAGACGTGTTTTTATTCCTTTATCCAACCATTTTATTCCTTTATCCATCCATTCACACCATGTGTATTATTCCTTGTAACTTCTCTTTAGGGAGGATACAAGAAGTGATAGCACATGCCCGCTGTCCCCCTAGATATACTCCTAACATGCCCTAAAAATTTTTCTTCTTTTTTGTTAGGAGATTCAACTAAGGTCACGAAACTGACTTGGGATTTTATATTTTCTTTACCAGTCATGATCCTCTGACCATAGTTTACCACAGAAGTGCCACCCCACACACACATTAATTTTAAAACAAAATCCTTTCTTC
>KK121665.1:0-19922 GCA_000611955.2 Stegodyphus mimosarum | reverse complement strand
GGGAAAAATGAAATTATATTTTTGCAAAAAATTTAAAAGACTTTAACTTGATAATACAAGTTATTTGTCTTCAGTTTCAGTTTTAATTTTGAATAATGCTGCATTATTATTAAGTAATATGAAAGATTTTAGAAACGAAAAACTTCTACAATTGTACAATGCTAAAAACCAGTTACCTTGTTTAAGGAATGAAGGAGAATTTTTTTACCTATTGTACTTCAGCATCCCCCAACCACCAGCAAGTTAGTACGCTGATTTCGTTTTAGAGGCAATCCCAAATTTAGTCGTAAAAATGTTTTGTATTATGTTAGTATTAATATTATATTATATTTTTGTATTGAATTTCTGTTGTATTAAGTATGTGTACCTCCAATAAGAAGAATTTATTTCATTATTTGTAAAATTGTATATTGTATTTCACTGAATATAGAAGTTCAATTCACTGCATATGAGTTTAACTAAATATAAAATTTATATTTTACTGAATATGAAAATAACTTGAAAATTATATTTTACTGAATATGAAAGTTCAAAATTCAATATATACTATAATGGAAATCATAGTATATATTAAAATTCATCAACAAAAATTTGACAGACTTTTAGTGAACATTTACCTGGTGAAAAATTTTACAAATGTTTCATTCAACATTCAAAAAGACATTGGTCATTTTTTCAAAAAGGGCTAAAGAACTTTAATTTATATTTATCTTAATTTATTAATTAGTTTATTTAGAAATTATAATAATTGTAACTTAGTTGTTTAAGTTATGTAACCTATGTATGAAAAAGGTCATGAATAATGACGGGGCATAGGCAAACCTAACAGCTATGTCCTTGATGCTTCTTCATATACTAAAAATATATACTAATATATATACTTCTTCATATACTAAAAATATCTGCTGCTTCGCTAATCGTTTTCTGCCACCTTGCTCTCCCGACCTTTCTTTTGAAGGGAAGGAATAATATGTAAGATATAAGAAATACAATAGCTGCTTTAAAAACTAATTGGCAATCTCCAAATTAACATTCTAAATTTGGTAATCTCCTCCTAAATTCATCTGTTCTCCCAAATTCTGATTTTTCTATGTTATGCAACACTGCTTGAAAAGTGCAAACCAAAACTAATACTAACCAATTATAACTTGTTTCTAGAATCACACCTACTCTGGTATAAATACTCTGGTGAGTTAATTATGTCATCCCTTCTTCTGCCAGCTTCTACCTTGCTAATATCTCCTCCCTTTGCTTCCCCGTCTAAAAGGATGTCGCCCCATTAATCTGTATATATGAGAAATTATTATAATTGTTTATGATCAAAAGGTATACTGTCTACAAAGAATGATTTCCAATGTGCCTAGAAATAAATATGGTAATTAGCTGAACTTGGATTGTGCCAACATCTTCTTCCATCTTTCCGCTCGACTAACGAAACGACTCGGTCACAACGACAACAACTGAGCTGATTTCCTCTTCTATGCTTTCCCGAAATTATTACATTATATACATGTGTGTCTAAGATAAAAAATATGTAAATCAAAAATATAATTTAAACTAGCAATAGGCTTTTATTTCCCTCCCCATTCTAAAAATAGTAATGCCTTTTTCTGCAATGCATAACACTAATGACATAACTTAAACCGAAACCTTCTTTTTACATGCTGACATACTGGATAACTGCACATTTTCCGTCTAAGTCTCTTTCCACTAGTAAGCCACTACTACACTCGCTGAAGTGCTGCCTAGCCTTTGCTACCTATTTCCACTGTTCTAAAAATATAGGCTGTAGGTTATAACTGTGGGGTGTATAATGCATCCACAACGATAATGTGCAATTGAAAAGAATACGTGTTCAAATAATTAAATTATCAACAAAAAAATTATGTGTAGAATTTACAGCTATGTCTGTCTACAAGTGTCACTGTTCCAACAAAACAGTAAAGCCTCTCCAAATTATTACAATGCAAAGAACGATCACCAATCCATTGCAGCTTTATATAAGTCATCCTATTAGCCCACACACACACATATATTGGGTTGGATGGAAAGTTCTGTCGTATTTTAAAGAAAACATTTGAATTCATTTATAAAAATATGTGTTTAATATTAATCAATTATATATGCTCCGTTATTTGTTACAACCTGTTGCCATCTTTCAGGTAACCTGTGAAATCCTGCTTTGTAGAAGTTCTCATCATTGGAATTAAAATAGTCAGCAACTGCCTTAGAAACACTTTCAAAAGACTTGAATTTTTTTCCTGTTAGATAATTTTGCAAAGACTTGAACAGGCAATAATCAGATGGTGCAATGTCAGGTGAATACTGTGGGTGACTAAGGACTTCCCATCCTAACGCATTCAGTTTTTGTTGTGTCACCATTGCAGTATGCGGGCGAGCGTTATCGTGGTGGAACACTATTCCTTTTCTGGACGCTAATACTGGCCTTTTTTCTTTGATAGCTGCATTCAAATGATCCAGCTGATTGCAGTACAGATCCGCGTTGATGGTTTTTCCCTGTTTCAGCAAGTCGTAGTACACTGGACCTTTCTTGTCCCACCACAAACAAAGCAGTACTTTTTGTTGATGGACACTTGGTTTTGGAACTGTTGCTGATGATGTTCCTGGTTTGCAGTAAGATTTTTTTCTCTTAATATTCTCGTAAAGAATCCACTTTTCATCTCCAGTAACCAGCTTGTCCAAAAAAGGCTCCACATTGTGTCTAATCAGATGTGATGAACACATTCTTACACCATCAGACAAATTCTTTTCCGTTAATTCATGTGGAACCCAAATACTTTGCTTTAACACAAACCCAAGAGATTTAATGTGATCTCGAACAGTTGTATGATGAATGCCAAACTCTTCTGCAATTTCTCGACTTGTTAAATGTGGATTATTTTCAAACATGGATCGCAAAACATAATTATTGATCTTGGATGGTCGTCCAGATCGATCACTTTCTTTGAGGCTCAGATTCCCGGAACGAAATTTGCTAAACTATCTTTGACAAGTACGAACATTTACAATATCTTTTCCAAATACCGCGCACAAATTTTCACATGCAACCGATGCGTTGCTTCCTTTTTGGAACTCATATAAAATGCAGTGTCATAAATGCACTTTATCTACTGACATGTTTTTCACTTTAAATATCACAAGTAAATGATGAACGGTAAAAAAGGGCACCTTTTATATTATACAGCAGCTAAAAAAAAAAAAAAATCCGATTGACTCACTAGACAGATTTTTTTTTAATTTACAAGAAAAATCACATACGACAGAACTTTTCCTCCAACCCAATATATATACACATTTAGTGCAGCTAACTGCAACAAAAAAAGGAGGTGCTCAACTAGACGTTATGGCAGTCCCATATACAAAACTTCAATGTTCTATGGCTAATCTTTTTTGAGTTATGCATTATATATATATGTAATATACTAAGTGTGCAGTCATGAATCCGGTACACTTCTGGCTGTACTCATGGCTGAGAAGACAGAGATGGCAGAGAGTGAAGGCTTGATGAAGCAGATAACAAAACTGAATTGAAGAATTACCATCTTTATTCTTACACATATCAAATCATCTTTATGGCAGACAAATTACTTTTCAATCACTGTTGAATAAAATAATTTTTATATGCATAGGTAAAAAGACGTGACGTCATTTCAGACAGGAAAGCATAAATGGTGTAGAGTTGTTTGCATAGCGGAAGTCAGGAAAAAAAGGAATGTAGTTTCTTGCGAAGCACAATTTATACTGCGTAGGGGCATATGTGAATCAAAAGCTATGATTGGTTAATTTTACTTTTAGTTACCTTTTTCAAGCAGCGTTACATAACAATAGGAAGATCTCGAATTTGGGAGAACAGATGAATTTAAGGGAAGAGCACCACATTTAGATTGTTAATTTTGAGGTTCAATTCATGCCAGGTACCGGCAAGCATGTCGGCATCCACAGAGGCTACTGCGGTTGTAAATCTGGCTTTTAGGTCATCAATGTTCGACACTCTCCTCCTGTAAACGTTGTCCTTTACCAATCCCCAAAGGAAAAATCCAGCAGTGTTATATCAGGTGATCTGGGTGGCCAAGGAATTGGACCTCCTCGCCCAATCCATCTTCCTGTAAAATCGAATATCGACTTGATATTCTCCGTGCGACGAAGGGGGCACACGTGGAAGTTCATTGACTAGGGTCATGAAACTTTTTGAGTCTATCTAACCATTTATGTTATTAATTTTAATCTATCTTTATCATTTTATGAGTTATTAAACATCAAAATGGGTCCGGGACTTCATAAACACCCTGTATTTCAGAACATATATAAATAAGAAATAGAATATGAAGGTACAGAACTTTATTAATTACAAAATAAATAAAAAATATGAATGATCTAAAAATAATGAAATAAAACTACTTTAAAATAAAACTCAAACCTTGAAGTAGCATATAACACAAAAACGCTTGCTGCTTTTGATAATGCCACCTTTGCACCATCAGTTACACGAACACCTTCAGGAATCTAAGCAGAAAAAATACGATTAAAAACTTATCTTAGTTAAACCTACAGGATTTTTGGACAAAAAAAATACATATTAGGAAAGAAAATTGGATACTTGCTTATTATAGTGGCCCTCAAGACTGAAAGCTAATCAACTGAAATATTTTGTTCAATCTCACCACGTGTTTTCATACCTAACTACATGCTGCATCTCAGTTGATTAGTAATTAAATTTGGGGGGGGCTATAATAAGGAATTTCCTAAAAGTTGTGAGGTTCAGCTATTTAACTCTGAAGTTCTAACTCCGAACCCCACGAACACTTAACAAGCGAATAATCGCTTAAGTGTGAACAGAACAAGGGTTCAAAACCCTTCTCAAACCAGTACATTTACAATCAGTTCCGACTTGGAACTTTACATAAGCCGCCACTCGGGCTTGAACTTAAATACTAATAATGTGAACTAAAACTAGCTTAACTAAAACTCCTAAAAAATATAGCCGAAGCTATTAGAATCTAACTAGTTGGCCCCTAAGTATTAATTGAATCGGCAAAGCCTAGCAAGGGCCTAAGATACGGCCAAGTGTAGTAATAGCTAAGTGAGATGTAGCGAGAAGGCAAACGCGCGCTAGTCAGGAAATCAGACTCTCTCTGGTGAAGTCAGTTAAGTCACGACTTAAATAGTACTCATTCTCATTTGCATTATCTGCGTTTCTGAAATTACATTCTGGCAGGAAATTGTAAGCTGAAATTAGAATAAGATAGGAAAGATACAAAACTTAAAATAACTGTTAGAAAACGTATAATAAACCTTACAAAGTGTAAAGTGAATTAATTTCACTGGCAAAATCAATGCACATTTGAATATTCTGAAGCAATTACAAGCAAAAAAATATGAAAAATATGCAAGACAAATGAAATTTATTTAAAAATACTTGCAGTGCCATTTTGGATTTTGTTTAAAAGTGTTTTGGAAACTGTGTTTTATACAATTTATTACATTTTATTTTTCAGCATCAAAATACTTTTAAGATGCCGAAATGAAAAGTAACTATGCTTTAAAATATGATAGGAAAGTAAAAATACTTTATTTTAATGTTATTTCTTGAATATGATTTTAACATATTACAATTATTTTAATGATATTTATTAATGTTATAATGTTTGTAAAAAAAATCTATCAAAATATTTGCAAATCTTTGAATCAAAAATTCTGTATGTAAATTGATCTTAAAATTCCCAAAATGTTTGTTTCGATCAAGGTAGTGTCTTGTGCTAAGGAACTCAAGTATTGCACTGTTTATATTAGAAGCATGAGCAAATTTAAAAGATAACCTATAAATATCAAATATGTCAATGAATAGCCAAAAAATATTCCTCCATTGTGTTTGTTAATTTACATTTAAAATGCCAATCATAAAATATAGAAATGTCAGACGAACAAAGTTAAGGACTCTTAAGGATGGCACAAACCCTACATAAAGATAAATTAAGATTTTCTCCAGCAGAATGGATGGAAGTGATATAATTTTCAGTAAAAACTTAAACTTCATAAAGGGATACTGTTATCATATCTGCCTTTGTTACATATGATCAAACTTTATGAATTCCCCCCCCAAAAAAAACTAATTCACTGAAAAATTAACTTATCAAGAAGAGTTAACATTAATTTTGAATTCCACACTTTCAAATTCAATTTAACTCATCAGAATTCAGGTAAACTACAAGAAATGCATGCCAATGTAAAATTTTACATTAGGCAAAAAAGTAATTCAGTTTAGTGTAGATTTGGAATAAAACTCTATTGATTTTAAAGGCAATCTCTTCTCTAAGAGCAAAAAATGTTTGCTTTTTTGCTCCTAAAGAAGAGGGACTGTATACGACTGCCCTCAAAATCAATGGACTTTTGTTCAAAATCTGCACTTAACACAGGTTGCTTTGGTGTAATTTCAACTTTAAATAATTAAAACTGTACTGTATGGTATTACTACTTCATCACAGTAAGTACCTTCTGAGTTTATACATAAATGTATTCCTTAAAAAATAATTACAGCTAAATGAATCTTCCCACCCCCCTTTTTTTTGTTTATTTAAACATCAAATAACTATACAATCAACAAACATTTTCAGGGAAATCACCAATTCTACCATATTACAAATATTAATTAGTCAATATTAATAAATTTCAACATAAAGGAGATTGGTTCATAAGATTAAGAAATATACTCACAGCATCTTTTACAATTTTTGATATAGCAGAAACAGGTAAATTGAAGTCTTCAGGCTTTTGAGCCATGATACATAGAGCTACAATATTTTGAATAGAATTAACAACCCAAAATAACAAAATCGGAAAATATAACTAAACAATTATTTATGCATATGTAATCTTACAAATATATATGGTATTTTCTGATAACCACACGTCCTATGCAAAGTTGGAAAAATATTAATTATTAATTAAAAAGTATAAATGCACTGTGACCAAAAAGTATTTACATAGCAATCAATGATGTTACCAAAAATTATTTATGTCATAACCTAGGCATGTGCAGGGTGACTCTCAAGGTGACTTTACACTTCTCTGGACAATTTTTCCAATTTGACTGTAAATAATTCCTATGGGAATTTCAGCATTTAAGTATAGTACTGAACCACACATTGCAGTTTTCGGCATCTTCGCCAAAATCTCAGAGTTAGCTTTCACCACACGATGTGGCTCAACTAAAGGCATAATATGCCTTTAAAAAAAAAAAATTATTTAGTTCACTATGTTGTTTTACTGGGGGTGAAATTTAATTACTGATTTTTAACCTACTTCCTTATAAGCTATTGAGTTCAAATTTTGTATACACACTGATTGTCAATGACAAAGCCACGCAGTAAAGATATTTTTTCAAAAAAAAAATTTTTTTTTTTTATCTTGATGTTTAAACGATTTTCCGTGCATAGTTCATTTAACAAACAAAGCATATCAGAATTTTACTGTTTGCACCACTGAATAGAGCAGAAAAAATTCTTTTCCATGAAACTTGCACGACAATTTTAACTTAATTTTTGAGCTTTTGAAAATCGCTCATTTTTTAGACTATTTTTAGTCCAAAGGGATTTAGTCCCGAAGGACTATTACTTTCGTTTTGTGATTTTGCGTTGATTCACTCTGAATGCCCGATTCACTTTTCAAATTGTTGCCACTAAATGTTATCGCCCTGCATTAAAGTTTAAAAAATGAAAAATCTGCATAAATGTATGCTTTTTTTTTTTTGACGTAGCTTTCTCTTCAAAAATCATCTGCGTGCGTTGCACGGGAAAATAAAAAGGAATTTTAATTACAGTTCTAAATAAATAGCCAAATAAATGTGAAATTCGTAACAATATTCTCTAAAACTTTAACGAATTTTTCATTAACAAACTCAAAGATTTCAAAGCCAGCAATACCAACGTTGTACAGAAAAACATTTTTATCTCCAGCGCGTGAGAGCGTGTACCGAAATTTCTAAAGATATGCTCAATTTAAAATTATTTTGCGGTATTGCTGTTGAACTGAATTTTATGGTTTAAGTGCGAAGAACATGGTATTTAACAAATAAAGGTAACACACAAAATGTTAAATAAACATCCCTTTGGACGTAATTTAAAATCTGAAACATTTCAGATTTTTTTATTTTTTTTTTATGATTTTAAAATTTCAGCGTCTAAAAATGTATCAAAAATAAAGTTCTGAAATTTTCACAGATTATAAAACAATTTTTGCCCTTTTTCAAGACAAGAATCAAAAAAAAATTATTTAATATACTTTATTTATTATACTTTACTCATGCGCATTTTATTCCCCTCCCGCAATAAAACATGTGGAGAGTTCCGACTCTTTAATTTCACTCCAGCACTAAATAAAATACTTCGTTATTCAAGAAACATTCATTTTAGCATAAATTTGTGTGATCAATAATTTGGCTCCATAGTTGCATATCTGCTTGGCAAACTGAAACATTCAATAATTTGGCTCCATAGCTGTTTGTCTGCTTGGCATACGTCTCAAACCGAAACATTCTAGACAGAAACATCATTGATTTTAAACTACTGATACCTTATATCCCTGATGACAACCTGACAAATCATTACTATATTTTGCTTTTATCACCACTTGTTTATCAACACATGATAACTTGAGTAATGACTCATGTAGTGATGCCTAAATAATTTTTTACATTAGTAACTGAATAGCAAAAAGTATGGTAACCTTTTATGTTGACATAACGTTTGGTGATAATTACAGAATTAAGTTAAAGGCGCTAAGAAATCTTGGCAAGGAAAAATTTAACAAAAATTTCTTTCCATATATTAAAAACAGATTTTGTTAACGACACTCATAGACTAGAAGATTACATTTACTACCATTTGAATTAAGAATAACCGATCTGTTATTCATATAAACCCAGATCTTGTGCCAGAGCTAGTACAGCCGTACCAGGCGGCAGAATTCAGGAAAGACAACATTTTTTAATTTTAGAGAAACACATAGTAGCAAAATTAAGGGATGAAAAAATTTTTTAGAATTTAGGAAAAGCACTGCAATCCAAAATTTAGGAATCTAAAAAGGAATGGCAAAAATGTAGAACTTGGGAGACGTTGGGTAGCAGAATTTAGGACCCCCCAGAGACTGCATCAGGCAGTTAAGATATCTAGTGCTAACCCTCGATAAACCTTAAGTACATGTGCAAATTTATTCATTCAGGACACAGATAAGCCTTAAGTATAATAAATAACAAAATTAATATAATTCAGGCTTAACTGCTTCAGTGCATGATAGGGGCAAGACAAAATTTAGTGGATGAACTTGCCTTTCGTCGCAGATCTAATTATACATAGCCAATACTGCAAAGCGGATGTTATTAAGCTAGGCTAAAATTATACTGATTCCAAGGAATTTCAGTTAATATAGTAGATTGCCCTGTTCCTTAACTTTCTGATTTGATACAGCTTATTATTTTCTTGCATGCTATTACTATTATGGCAATCTTCGAAAATTGCCGTAGTAGATTATGTCGAAAAGAGTTTCTAATTCTAGAGCTGCAAAAGGAGTTACAATGCGAAAGCATGTTCCGATGTCCATCAAACAAAAAGCGGAATTGCTACGAAAAATGGATAAAGGTATATCCATCTCAAAATTATGCAAGGAGTATGGCATTGGAAAGTCAATTATACATGACATAAGAAAACAGAAAAAGGAATTTTTTTTAATTTTTGGTAATTCCGACACCCCACTCGCAACGAATAACAGAAAAATTATTCGTTATGCTTGAAGTGACTATCATGACAAAATAATGATTGAATGGGTCAAACAGCTTCACAGCGAGGACATGGTATTGACAAATACGGTGCTGATGGCTCAAGCTAAAATATTTCATAAAGAAATGAACTTAAAAACTGAGTTTACATATTCGACCGGTTGGTTAACCAAATTTAAAAACTGGAATAGTATAACACAATTAAAAATTTCAAGTAAAAAAGCTTCAGTTTATTCTGAAGCTCCTGGGCCATTTGGAGATGAATTCATTCAATGAAACTGGTCTTTTCTGGCAATATGTACCGTGAAACACATTCGCAACCTCTACAGAAAAGGCTCCAAGAGGTGCCAAAGATTCCAAAGTGAGACTAACAATTTTAGCATGCGCAAATGCAGGAACGCTCAAGTGCAAACTTTTCATAATCGGAAAACACACACGACGTCAAGCATTTAAAGGAGTAACGATTTTCAACGTTACATATCGTGAAAATAAAACAGCATGGATGACACAAGCATTAATGAATAGCTGGTTTAAAGTCATTTCATACCCGACACTCAGCAACATTTGAATTCAGTTCGTTTACCTGATGACGCAAAAATTGTTCTGATTGTAGAAAACTGTTCGGGTCATACTTCACTTAAAGTTTTAGTGAAAGATTAGGTATCCGTATTGTTTCCTTCATATTGCATCATTCACCCTATGGATATCGTAATGGGGCGCATGCTGAAATGAAAATATAAAGTACCATCTTTAAAATCCATATTAAATTTCTTGAATAATGACAAGACTATTCAAGAATCTTTGAAATATTTTAGCATAAAATCTGCTGTGTTGAGCATCGCAAGATCCTGGGAGTATGTGTCTCCAGATACTTTAAAAAAATGCTTGGCATAATTTATGGCCAGCTACTATATTTCATGGTGAGAATGATGAAGATGATAGCCACGAATGTGAAGGTTTGCGGATATCGGAAATCAGGTTAAATTTTCCAATTGATGGATTTTTAAACAAATGTGCAGAAGCGGTAATAAATGAAAATAATATTACAGAAGTTTTTTATTGCTATGACAATGCCCCAATCATCAATGAATTAACAGACGGCAAAATTTGTAGTTATGGTTCTACATCCAGAAAATGCCACTGCCGATAGTGAAGAAATTGACAGACAGGTTATTGAAAATGAAAAAATTTTGATTGATAAGTTAATCAGAATTCTCAACACAGCAATTACAGGACTTGGATAAAATGGAACTTTGTAACTGAGCAAGAAATTATGTCTGTCTGTAGAATTAAAGAGAAAGTATTTGCATAAAGATCGAAGCAACTTTAACAACTTACATTGAAAGAAATGTTTAATAAAGTAGACAAATATTAAGCCTTTTTTCTTTGTAAATTTTGATACCCTGTAGATCATATGCTTCATTATTTCATAAATCACAATTTCATATTTTTAATTTTTTAATTTCTGCATGCTATCTTACTAAATTTCAAATGATGATCTAATATCCGGATAAATCCCAAATCCGGAATTGCCAAAGTCTCGACGAGTCCGGATCTCAGACGTTGTACTGTAATTATAAAGATGAGGAGAATGACCAAAAAAAAGTATGCATTTCTTGTATGCAAAACAAAAAATACAAAAAAGATCAGGTGGCACTGGATGCAATGTTAAAATAGATGTAAAAATACTCAAATAAATTTTCTCTCCAAATGCCGTAAAAAATTTACTTTTCAGTTGAGGTTCAGATAATCACAAGGTATAGAAATTTTATACGTTGGACTAAGCATTCAAAAGAATAACATAGACACAGTGAACTTTTCTAATATGTATTCTTGTAAAAGAAAAAATAATCAAACATTTTTCTGACTTAATTCCATTTTAAAAGAGAGAAAAGACCAGTTACTACTACAATTTCTTCACAGTTTCTGTGCAACAATATGCATTTCGCTCAATTCAATCAGGCATGAAATATAATGGCAAATATACAATTCATGGGAGTATTTCTATTTTATTTTACTGTGTTGTTTTGTTTAACTATAATTGCAATCTTAAAGAAATATTTAAATGTGAATGAAAAAATGAGATTTGCTTAGATATCCAAACAAAAACATTAATGACAAGTGAAAACAAATTATTTTTTCGCCAGCAAGGCAATTCTGAACAAAAAGTGGAAATGAATAAATGGTACTTTCTGATTACTGCACCCTCACTGAAAAGTCACAAACTCATATCCAACTCTGAAGAGCATTCGCAAACTTTTTGGTGACTAATCTTCCACAATGCTAAAACACAAAAGGCAACAACCATTTTCAAAATGGCAAAACTAAGAACTCCATACAAAAGCAATTAATGAAGAAAATTTTTAAAGCAAGAAATATCAGTACAATAACATTTCACTTTTTTCAGGAAATCCTTCTTTTTTCACTATTGTTAAACCCTGTATAGTGGTCTGCTTTCGTTTAAAAAAAAATCAGAGAATTGCACAAACTCAGCCTCACATAATTTTAGCACTGCACAATGGCCAAAACAGGTGCTATATGCATAAGTGGGTTCTCAAATAAATACTTTCTAGTGGCATAAAGGCTGATGCATAACTAACTACCTTTGCACCACATCACTTTGTCTCATGAATACTTTTAATTTTCCGACTCAAAATTCCCTGAAACTTTTCAACAACACTATATACAGTAGGCATATTGAAAGCTAAAAGATAAAAATAATTAATAGAAAAAAAATATAATTGGAAAATACAAACAGATTTCCAGCAAAATACAGCAAGTCAGAAATCCGCTTGATCACTTCACAAAGAAATAGCGAATGAATGAAATGGCGGTAAAACATATATTAAATCCAAAAATTGTTGCCACAAAACTAAAAAAAAAAACTCAAAAAATGGTTCAAAATACAAGAAAAATACTAAATTTGGCAACAGCAAAAACCTAAAAGCTGAAAAAAAAAACTAAATTGGCAACACCAAAATAAGAAACAGCAACCCTAAAAAGTCTGTAGGGAGTGCCAGATTTGGCGGGTAATTTTTGGGGGGGGGGTATATCAAATGCGTATGTTCGAATGTCAGAGGATACCGGCACTACAGGGGATATTTTTTACTCCTTATTTTTGTGAATTTATGTGGCAATGCCAGTATACAGATTCTAGGTCAGATAATTTTAGAAGTTTTTGGATGCTGTTAAGCAATTTTGTTTGACTAAAGACATGGAAATTTCTAAATATTGGGTTGGCAACTAAGTAATTGCAGATTTTTTTTAGAAAATCAAAGACAATTTTTTCATGGAACTAAATAACTTTATTCTGTAATGTATTGCCCATTTTGATCAATGACCTTTTGCCATCTTTCAGGCAGCATCACAATCCCACGTTCATAAAACTTCTGGTTTTTATTAGCAAAAAACTGAATCAGGTACAATTTGACATCATCATAATTATTGAAATTTTTACCATTCAAGGAGTTTTGTAAAGATCGAAACAAAAAGTAATCAGATGGAGCAAGTTCAGAACTATATGGTGGATGTGGCAAAACATCCCAACCAAGCTCCAATAATTTTTGCGGAGTGACCAAAGATGTGTGTGGCCTTGCATTGTCATGATGGAATACAACACCTTTTCGATTTGTCAATTCCGGCCGCTTTTCTTCAACTGGCCTGCTCCACGATCTTTTCCACTCGATATTGTTGTAATCAACCCATTTTTCATCGCCAGTTATCAGTCATTTTAAAAATGGATCATTTTCATTACGTTTCTTTAGCAAATCGCAGCTGTTAATGCGTTGCGTTAAATGCGTTTCTTTCAGTTCGTGAGGAACCCATGTATCGAGTTTTTGAACATAGCCAAGTTGTTTTAAGTGATTTTCAATGCATGTATGTGATACATGAAGCTTCTCTGCAATCTCACGTGTTGTACTGTGACGATCCGAATCGATTATTGCTTTGATTAGGTCGTCATCAACTTCAACTGGATGACCAGAGCGTTTTTCATCTTTGAGTGAAAAATCACCAGAACGAAATTCGGCAAACCAATTTTGACACTGCCGTTCTTTTAAGGCTTCGTCACCATAAACAGCACATAACTTTTTATGAGCTTGCGATGCGTTTTTCCCTTTGCGGAAATAAAATAGCAAAATATGACGAAAATGTTCCTTTTGATTTTCCATTTTTCAACGATCGCCAAACGAAAACTACGCAACCGATCGAAAAACTTTTTTTACTGATTCTCAGCTGAATTGCCAACTATCAAATAACAAAATGTGTTTTACATTTGTACTACATCTACAAACCTAAAAATTCAACTGAAGCCATCTATGAGTGTAATCCGCAATTACTTAGTTGCCAACCCAATAAGTGGATATTTTCTTTGTGTAGTGCTAAGATGAATTTCCTTTTTTATGTTATTTATTTGATTTAAAATGTAGTTTATTAAGGATATATATTTTTTGTTTGGCTCTCCTTTGACTTTTTAAATGAAAATAGATTGATCAGTATATAAACAAAGTCAAGAAAGTGCACAATGTCAAGTTTGTGCAATTCTCTATGTTTTTTTAAGTAAAAATGGATCAATATGTACATGGATACCGAGTTTGTGCTATTCTTTGACCTGTTATTTTGGCTTTGCGTAACAATAATTTTGCAAATCACCAATACACAAAGCCAAAATAAGTAAAAAAATTGCACAGTATCTATGTACTACCAAAAATCACCGATTTTCGCCAAGGGGCACCCATAAATATATTTTTACCAAAGAATGAGTAATCGTCCCTTTATCTATGCAATGAGAGAAGTTAAATTTAATATATGAGAGTCACATTGGTATAGAAAAATGGAAGAAAAAATTTGGAGGTATTTTGTCATGGCCACTTATGAACAAGCAGACAGATGATAAAATTTCAAAATGTTCTATATGTAATGAATATCAGAACAGAAACATCAGGGAACCTATAATACGGCATAAAATTCCTATTTACCTTCGTATAAAGTTGGAATAAATTTATTTGAGATTAATAAAGATATATACTTATTAACTGTTAATTATTATTTCAAGTTTTATTAAATCTCCCAATGACCAAAAGTGAGACAGGATCTGCTATACGATATCTCATTTTGCAAGCTATGGCATAGCACTGATAGAGATATCTAATAATGGACCTCAATTTGCAAATAAAGAATTTGCCAAGAAATATCAATTTAAACATATACCAAGCTGTGCATACTATCCACAGTCAAATGAATTGGCAGAGCATTCAGTCTAAATGGCAAAAAAAATGTCGAAGAAAGCTTGAGCAGATCCTGCTCTTTACTTAGCATTCTTAGCTCATGAGGGGGAAAAAAAAAAAAAAACGCAAGCGCGGCTTAGGATATAGCTTTGTTCTAATATAGGTATTTTGACACAAAATGTGGACAAAATATGTGTTTTTCTGAAATGACATACCAATTTTTTTTCTTTTTCATATTTCGATTTTACGACTCAAACTATGCCTAAATATTAAATTCTGTAAAATTTGGTGCAAAATTTAGGGAGATATTCAAAAAATTTAACTTGGTGCATTTTTCCAGTTTTAGCCAAGAGTCATATTTCTCACTTGGCGAACTTCTTAATATATGGCAACCTACTTTGCTTTCCCTTCCATTGTGCACGAGCAGAAAAAAAGTCACATCGCTCCTACTTTCAAATAATTTTAATAAAGTGCATAAACCACTTGTTCATTATTATCGCTTTCAACAAATATGCCAAATTTCAAAACGCACCAATATGTAAATTCATGTATATTTTGAGAAATTTTGAATAAGAAGCTCTAATTTTTTTGCAGGTATGCTTAGAAATACATCTACTTTAAGATGATTGCAAA
The DNA here is from genome assembly GCA_000611955.2 of Stegodyphus mimosarum. Taxonomy (NCBI): domain Eukaryota; kingdom Metazoa; phylum Arthropoda; class Arachnida; order Araneae; family Eresidae; genus Stegodyphus; species Stegodyphus mimosarum. The sequence goes on along the minus strand of KK121665.1, from coordinate 4,274 downwards.
ACTTTTATAGGATATAATTCAAGCTTTTTTTTTTTTTGAAAAATTTATAAAAATTATTTAAAAATACAAATTTAAGAAATAAATCATAAAAAATGGGTGAATTTTATTTGGAATGAACCTAAATTTTGAATTGTGTAGGAAGGAATCAAATAAATTTCATAAAAAAAGAGATATTAATAAATACATATCAAATTGAATTAACATTGAAGAGCTAAAATTTTGAAAGCTAATTTTTTAAAAACTACTCATGCGACTTTTACAAAACTTGGGATTTGGCACGATTTGAGTCGTAGAATCAAAATATGGAAAAAAATTGGCATGCCATTTCAGAAAAAGTCCGATTTGGGGTCAAAATACCTATATTTGAACAATTCTATATATAAATCTAATACATATCCTAAGTAGCACTTTCGAGACATGGAAAACGCAATTTGAATTTCGTCAATAGGCTCAGTAGAACGCAAGATATAGAACTGTCCTTTTTTTTTTTTCGCCCAATGTACATGTTGTAGGAAATACATTGCGCATATAAAAACACTCATACCAGATTTCCCTTGGGAAGTCAATACATAAGATGAGTATAAAATACAAGTGCAATTAATACATTTTACATACTTTAGTTAGAATTAGCAGTAGTTTAGCTGTAAGCAGCTCCTTTTTGATCGTAAATTGTTGCATTATTGTTCAGACTTTTTTTCTATTCAAATTACATAATTTTCAACTTTTTCCATTATTATTTTAGGTCTTACACAAATAATAAATAAATAAATAAAAATTGCTAGAAATTAGATTCCATGATATTTCTAGATTACAAATGCATTTGCTTGATGGAAGATAAATTGTTGATGCAGCTGTTGTTGAATAATTTCAACAGAACTAAATATTACAGATTCTATTATTTTGTAGAAGGGAAAATTATTTTGAAACATAACAGATTTTGCTTATTTTACACAAATTTCAGTATCCTACGAATATTTTGAAATCGAAGAAGCGATGGTTCCTGAAATGGCAAATAAATCAAATTAAATGAATTAATCTTTAAAGAAAGTCACTGTTTCGTTAATAAATCTCAAAATCATTTTTGCAAGAAAATAAAACAAGAATTCGAACTTACAACAAAAGCTTAATTAGCACTTAAAAATTAAGTAAATTCAAGCAATTTTCAATAAACAGAAAATGCCGGAAACAAATACATACAAAAGAGCACACATGTCTTCTTTTGCACCCGCTAAGTCTTTTTGCACCGATGAGCGAAAAATCAAGCTAGGGAGAGAAGGAAAACAAGTGTAAAAGCGAGTTCAAAACAAGACATCTGTCTTCTTTGTCTGTCTGTCCCCCTTTCGAGAAATTCCTCAAAGGAAACGCTCCCTCAAAGGGGCCCAGATTTCAGATTAGACGGCATCTACTGATAAGGATAGCGTCACTAGGGAAGGCTACATGAAAAACAAGCATATGATTTAAACACGGAGTATAATGAGTCATTATACTCCGTGGATTTAAAGCAATTTTTAACTATTTTTTAATGTCAGAGGCCTACAACCATAATAAATAAATGAATTTATAGGCACTTCAAACTAAGGCTACTTATCTGAAAGCTCCTGTTTTCCTTCGAGTTGCAGAAGATTGAACAGCGAGGAAGATGAGACCCCTTTTGCACAGAAAAACTGTCACATTTGAGGGCGACACACTTGGGAGAAAATTTTTTAATTTTTTTTTAATTAATTAAGGCTTTTTTCCGGAAAACACACATAAAAATTTCGGAGCTGAGCAAGCTGCTGTCTCCATCGTTTGTCGCCGGAAACAAATACTTCGCGGTTTTCCCTCGCTTCACACTTATCTTATTTTACTGCTATTTTCGAATGTACTTTTAGTGAAATGTATGTCAGTATTTAAGAGTAAGTTTTGAGAATTACGAATGCTGCCTTTTGACAATAGATGGCGCTGACCGTTGCCCTGGATTTCTGACGTCAGAATTATGTGTTGCTATCTTTGGCGAAGTTTTCGCTCATGTTAAAATACAAGCTCTTGGCGCCATATTTTTATTATGAATTTGTCCAACGTAACAATTGCAAGTAATACCGTTGCCCTGGATTTCTGACGTCAGAATTATGTGTTGCTATCTTTGGCGAAGTTTTCGCTCATGTTAAAATACAAGCTCTTGGCGCCATATTTTTATTATGAATTTGTCCAACGTAACAAAATATTTGCAAGTAAAACAAACGTGACAGTATAAGAAAAGTATTCTGGTAAGTAAGGATTCTTTTTATTGGGGGGTAGTATTTTTATATTATCCATATTACGTACTTTTCATCAAAATTTTTTAATCATATTAATTGGAATAAATAAAACTTTTATGGTGAGTAAAGATCGTTTGGCCTAGCATGTGTGTTCAATGCAATTAGTAGTGAAAGTGCTCACGCTATACTGATATTTAGACGTGTTATTTAATTTTTGGTTGAAACATTTTCAGTTACCGAATATTTTGAAATTAGGAAATTACATAATTTCATGTAGGAGGAGACATTAAACAAGATTTGCTTCTTAACATGCAAGAAGTTAATGCTATCTGTTGAAATAGTATTTAAGTTTTATCATTATAGCATTTAAGAATTATCTTGTCTCCAGCAGTTTTCGTAAGCTAGCAGTTTGTTTTACAAAAATGCTGTTTAAAAGCGATGTAAATGTAAAAGCTAGTTATTCATAAACTGTTTGTTAACTGGACAATATTTCTTTCTATTTGTTAATTCTTTGTTATGTAGTGATTGCTTGTAATCAGTATTATTTGATAATCAGATTAATTTTTACTTGCTATGTGTAGGCATTAATTTCTGTTCATTTATAGTTAAAAATTAGATAAACTGATGCGATATTTTTAAAGCACTTAATAGCATAGTTTATTTGACCTTTATCAATTAGAGAGATCATGATTTTTTTATGTGTTCTTTTGTTAACTTTTATTTCTTATAAAATGTGTTTATTCTATGCACACAATGTACATTTGTTTTCAGAAATAGCATTTAAAATTAAAATGAAAGCTATCATTAATCACCACTGTCAGTTTAGTAATTTTTACATAACATGAAAGCATTCTATATGTTATGAATTTACTTCATATATAGCAGGGGTCTCCAAACTTCTTTAGCCTGCAGGACATATTAGCTCTTTTACTATCTTTTGACGGCCAATACGTAGTTAATTCATCACTCCGTGGTGATGTAATATAATGAATTTGAATCTATATTGCTATGATAATCTGAAGAAATGGGGTTTTTAGACTTTCATGTTGTTTCACCTAACATGAATTTCTTAAAATTGTTTAAACGTTTGCAAAAACAATCTTGTCGCAGCATATCAAAGATTTCATTGGTTTGCGATGTAATTTTACTTATAAGTGGATTTCCTTGCTTGTTGTAATAATTTAGCATCACATTTTGATCAGATGAAAACTCACTCATAGGCATTTCATATTTGTGGGGGGCTCAAAATGCGATGATAAATTTTAACATATACATTAAAAAATGTTTTTGAATATTTAAACAAAATTGTTGCTAAAAATTTTTATGAACAAATCTAGAATACTACTATGAAAGTGGGTGTGGAACCTTTTTTCTCATAAAAAAATATGACAAATTTTATAATAGAGTGTTGGCTGTATTTTACTCATTGTAAATTTAGAAACAGTAGTATAATATTTAGAATGTGCTTTAGATAGAACATGCATGACTGTAAATATTGTGTATGGTATCTTGCTTCTTTTAAATTTTATGAAACTATTTACAAATTGGTTGGCTGAATTGATAAGGCTCGTGGGCCAAATCCGGACCACGGGCTGTAGTTTGGAGACCCCTGATATAGAGGGTAATGTTTTATTTTATTACTGCTGTGTAGGTTTGCAATGTACTAACTCAGTCTGTTGTTCAGCGGTTGTTTTTAATCTAGATTGCAGAAATCTAGATTTGATTGAAATTTGATATTGCATAATTAAATTAGGTTAGGTATACTTACATTAGAGTAATGCACACCACAGTGTACACCCTCCATCAATATAATATAAGAAATTTTTCTTTCATCATCTGTAAAGCTAAACTATAATTTAAATGATTTTATTATGCTTTTGTTCTAGCATTTATTATTTTAAATTTGCTTCCTGATATATAATTAATGTTTGATTTAATAATAATAATTTAGGAAACAAATAAAAATGAAAAGAGTGAATATTAGCCAGTTTCGACACGTATTTGCAATTTTCTGTCAAATGTAAATAAGTAAATGAA
>KL822396.1:0-23775 GCA_000611955.2 Stegodyphus mimosarum | reverse complement strand
AATAGGTTCTCTAACTGTTAAAGAATTGGAAGACGCTGAGAAAATCCTGATCAGGTATGTACAATTACAGCAATTTAGCAAGGATATTCTATCCATAAAAAATAAAAATTGTGTTTCTTCCAAAAGTAAGTTAAAAAATTTATATCCATTTTTAGATAATGATTCTCTTTTGAGAGTAGGAGGCAGACTTGCCAATAGTAATCTTAATTACAACCAAAAGTTTCCTTATGTAATGCCAAAAGATCATGTATTTACTAGATTAATTTTTCAGTATTACCATGTTAAATATTTACATCTTGGTGCTCAAGCACTATTGCATCAGGTTCGTAGTAAATTTTGGGTTATTAATGGTCGAGATATAGCTCGAAAAGTTGTACATGAATGTGTAACATGTTTTAAGGTTAAATCAATTGTATGTGAACAACTTATGGGAAATTTACCTGGTGAAAGAGTTAACCCAGGGTTTGTATTTAATACTTGTGGACTCGATTTTTCTGGTCCATTCCTCATCAAGTATAAAAATCAGAGAAAGGGTAATTATGCAAAAGTGTACGTTGCTTTATTCATATGTTTAGCTACTAAAGCAATACATTTAGAGGTAGTAACTGATTTAACCACATATTCATTACTTGCTACTATTAAAAGATTTATTGCTAGACGTGGAAAATGTAATACCATAATGTCAGATAACGGTACTAATATGGTTGGTGCAAAATCAGAACTGAAAAAATTGCATAGCTTAGTCCTTAAATCTAATTCTGATATAGCAGATTTCTTAACATCTGAAGGTATAAATTGGAAACTAATTCCACCTAGAGCACCAAATTTCGGTGGTTTATGGGAAGCAGGTATTAAGTCATTTAAATATCATCTTCAGCGTACAATCGGCAGTTATAAATTAACTTTAGAAGAATTTTGGACTGTTGTCACACAGATTGAAGGTATTCTCAATTCTCGTCCAATTTTACCTTTATCAACAGATGCGAATGACTTTGAAGCCTTAACGCCGGGTCATTTTTTAATTGGACGTTCCATTACTTCATATCCTGAACCAGATTTGTCTCATCTTGCAGATAATAGACTTTCTAAATGGCAAGTTATTACCAAGTTCATTCAAGTTATTTGGAAACGTTGGCAAACTGATTATTTAAATCATCTCCAACAACGCACCAAATGGTTTATTAATAAAGAAAATTTAAAGGCAGGTATGTTAGTTGTGTTAAAGGAAGATAATCTTCCACCATTTAAATGGTCTTTAGCTAGAATTCTAGAAGTTTTACCTGGTAAAGATAATAGAACCAGAGTTGTTAAAGTGAAAACATCAAATGGTGTGTATATTCGATGTATTAGTAAAATTTGTTTATTACCTATCCAGGATAATAATGCTTAGTTTACATTATGTTCTTATTGAAAATTGCGATTTACATAAAAAATAGAACTGTTTAAGAATAAGTTCGATTGTAGCATAGTGAATGTTAATGTTCTTGAATGTTTGTATAATTTTATATTATATTCATGATGAAATATTATCTATTAGCTTTCATATTGTATTGTAGAATTAGTTATTCTTGGAATGTTAAATTGTATGTTTGTTTGTAATTTACATGTTGAAATTTGTAATTTCAACGGGCGGCGGCATGTTAAGTTAGAATACAGCGCCACCTATTGGATAAGGAGAATTACGCTCACTTGGCCATCTGGATTCGGCTAAGCAACATGCCAGAGCATGTATTAGATCTAAATAGTTAATTACGGTCAATAAATTAGTTAGTTCTTTTACTATACAGTCCACTGATTAGTTTATAGACAAAACAAACAACTTAAGGAATATATCTAGTTTAAATGACTGAATTAAATCCAAAGAAATTATTACAAATAACTGATATTAAATGTAATGCTTAGGAATAAAATAAACCAAAACGCAATGAAACAGAAGCGAGTGCAATAAGCACAAAAAAAGTGTCCATAGTATTGCAATCGTAAAGAGTCGCTAAGGCCTACATGAACAACAGGCTTGTGTAGGGTTGTTTATTTTTATTCTCCAGTGTTTTCTCCCAAGCCAACGGTACACTATTGAGCATGCGCAGTAAGTGAAATTCGTTAACATTGATCAACTCAATGTGCGGTTTGCCATTACGCATCCGGATATTGTGCCGATAAGAAATAGGGCAGCAAATTATGAAGTACTTGACGGACTGTTATTCTATACGAAAACGACTAATGAGAATCATGAATATAGACCGGTTATCCCAGCTAGCATTAGATTGAATGTATTAGAAGAGTTGCACGATTGTGCCATTTCGGCTCATTTAGGTATAAGAAAAACTGTCCAAAGATTTCGCGAGGCAGTTTTCTTTCCAGAACTGCAAAAGTTTACTAGGGCGTATGTCCAGTCGTGCCCAACATGTCAATTAAATAATTATGTTAATTTCCGCCCGGCCGGGTTCCTAAATAGTATTAAATCAGAATTCCCAAATCAAATAATAGGCATCGATTTATTGGGACCTTACCGTAGAAGTAAAGTTAACAAAAGCCGATATCTTTTAGTTATAGTGGATCATTTTAGCAAATGGTTAGAGTTGATTCCGTTAAAACGCGCGTCTGCAAAAATTTTTTAAAACGCGCGTATTTTAAAAATAAAACGCGTGTATTTTAAAATACGGGGCGCCCCTAAAAGTTATTTCCGATAATGGTCCCCAGTTTGTTAGTAATATCTTTGAGGAAATTTGTGCAAAACTGGGCACACGTCATCTAAAGATGCTCCTGTATCGTCCGCAGTCAAACATAGCGGAACGGGTTAATAGAAATGTAGTGAAAATAATTCGAAGTTATGTGAAAAACTATCACTCTACCTGGGATAGCCATATAAATGAATTTCCATTTGCCCTTAGGACTGCCAAACACGATACTATACAAAAAACACCCGCTGAACTGTTTCTTGGAAGAAAAATTTTAACACCCTTAGATAAGCTTTTCTTTGTCCAGGAAAGGGCAGAAGAATTTAAAATAAGTGATATACAAAAGTTGATACGGGAAGCGACGGGAAATATAGAAATGGCCCAGAGGAAACAAAAATTATATTATTGTCAAGTTCTAACTAATGTTAGTCGATCGTAGGTGGAAGATTTGAACACCCCCGAACACAGAAAACCCGCAACGGCGGTTTGCTTTGCATCCAACACCGGTGAGAGAGCATTGGGGAAAGAATTTAATTGTGCTTGAATGATAATGTGTGTGTGCGAATTTACACGGGTAAGAATAAAGAATTGTACCTAGAAATTTTCTATTTTCTGTTATTATGTTGTACTAAAATATAACTTGTCAAATGCCCCAGAAGAAAAGGTGGGGAAATTTTTTCCGCGTTTTGAAGGCCCTTTCATAATCGAGAAAGTTACAAAGGCAGTGGTTATATTAAAAAGAAATGATGGACACACAATGACGGCGAATGTGGACCAAATAAAGCCGTTCTATAATCGCAACAAAATGGAAATATTTAAAGATTTTTTTCTGGATCCGAGGCAATCGATTAGCCAGGAAGATGTACTTCAGCGAAAACAGCAGGAACCAGCTACAACGGCATCGAAAAGTCAGAAAAAGAAAGCTCCCCCTCAACAAAGTAGTAGTAGGGACCAAAAATGTGGATTCAGAAGAAAGTCTCACGATGCAGGTGAGCAGACCTACGAACGGACCTACGAGCAAACCAAGAGACGAAAGCAGAATGGGCAAGGAAAGCCCAATGTATCCAAAAGAACTGCGGAATCATCGGACAGGTGCCTGAGAAGCAAGCAGCGTCGATTGCAGCCTGAGAATCAACGTCCCGAATACAGTAGGAACCAGGAGCAGCAACGAACAAGGGCCCAGTCCACCAAACGCCCAGCAGAACAACCTCTTCCTCAGAGCAAATACGCTAGGATACAACGACGGAATTGTAAAAGGAAAAGAGATGAACAAGCTTTAAAAGACCAACAGCCAAAGTCAAGGAGATTGGCCCAAGCGTCAACGTACCAAACCTTCAAGGATTGGGCCAAGAAAAGGATGGATGACCACAACAAGATAAGTAGAATTTCTTATTCAAAAGTTTAGTTAATTTTCGAGTGTACTGCAAGTTGCAGGGTCGATTTTACCTCAAGCGAGGTTGAGTTTTACGCCAAGTGGGCGATAAGTTCTCATCTTGAAAGAAAAATGTTTTTGTTTAAAAAAATTGTAATTCTTAAAGACTTAAAATTACTTAATGTTTGTAAAATAGATTCTTAAGCATTATAAATAGATTAATTTTGTAAAAGCAATGAATTGCTGAAAAGAAAAATGTTAACTAAATGATTTTGTATGACGCTTTGTCGAAAGACTTGTAAAAGGTCTAGAATGAAAAATCGGAAAATTGAAGAACACGATTTAGTCTATGGACTATTATTTCAGTGTAATGTGATATTTCAGGAAAGTACCTTGAGAAAGGAATAGGAAGCACTTGCTGTAAGCTTAGAAATTTAACCTACATTTGTATTTCATGATTGCTATGAAATTGTTAAAGTGTTATAAAATGTAACAAATAATATTATGCTAGCAATGCACGTTAAGTGCAATATCAATGTGAATTATATGTGCAAACTGCGAATTGTATGCATGAAAAGTTAAAGTTTGAGTAATTTTAGAATGCAAGTGTTAAATAGGCTCTCCACCAAATACACTTAAAGTGTTAGACATAAAGCTAGTGAGAACCTCAGGTTTAGCTGGTTATAGGGCGTCTTTTCAGGTCTCGTATGTCAAGTTCTAACTAATGTTAGTCGATCGTAGGTGGAAGATTTGAACACCCCCGAACACAGAAAACCCGCAACGGCGGTTTGCTTTGCATCCAACACCGGTGAGAGAGCATTGGGGAAAGAATTTAATTGTGCTTGAATGATAATGTGTGTGTGCGAATTTACACGGGTAAGAATAAAGAATTGTACCTAGAAATTTTCTATTTTCTGTTATTATGTTGTACTAAAATCCAGATTTTGCTGGAAGGAGTAAGACTTATGAAAGAAAAATGTTGAAGACTGTTGTTCAAGAACATTTCTTCTGTAAAAAAAGTTTTCACAAACAGATATTGTCTTGTAAGAGTTGGCCTAAGTTAGAAGAGCGAAATTTTGACTATTTGTTTAGAATTGCGAGTTTCAACATTGTCCGTTTGGACCGCAGTAGTTTAACTACCGCAATTCTGGCGGGAAGTATGTAAGGTTTTAGTTCAACTAACCAAGTTTTATTTTAATTTAAATCTTTCTATCTCTTCTCTGTTTCAACTTCCGGTCAGAAGAAGCGCGCGTTTTCAGCTTATGCTAATTTTGAAGTACAGCCAAGTACTATTTAAACCAGAGGTAGAAACCTCTTAGTGTGAGAGAGCTTTAGTCTCAGATCACGGTCATTCTGTTCGACGTTCGCCTGACCAGCTAGCAGCTAAAATTATAAGCCATAGTGCTTACTACGTGATTGCATATTGAAATAAATTGAAGTGCGCTAGTATTAGTATTGCTTGCTACGCACCATTTAGTTAGAGGCCAATTCCGCGATTTGCTCTGCGAGCAAAGTTTAATTAGATTTCTATCTTAGTTTTAGTATTAAATCTATTTGACTGTTAAGTTAGGCCCAAGTGTGGTCTTTTACTTTCTGTATCCCTCCCGAGTTGGGAAGTGTGTAAATAATAGTGATTTAATAAAAGAGGATTTTAAGTCCCTTTCACGTGCAGTTATTCTCCAGCACAGTATCTACACCAGAACAAAGCTAATTTTTTCCGCTCACTGTTCCAGAGCAGGACTGTAGTTTAGAAGTAGTTACTTCAAAATGTTTGCAAGGAACATGCACAGAACACTCAGTCCTGACAAATTGAGGTCTTATTTAAGTTTGAAAAGTCTTTACTTTAATTCAGAATACCGATTGGGCAAAAGCTTACTGTAATGCGGATAAGAGCGCAGACTCATTGAAGAAATTTTACTTTAATTAAAAACTAGTAATGTAAAGGTCTTGCAGGTATTTTAATTTTCTAATAGTTATTTTTAATTTTAAAATCCCTTCCTTTAAATTCTTGTTTTTCGCCTAGAACTCTCTTCTAGAATGAGATTTCAATATTGCTTTTTATGTAAATGAACCAGTGTTTAATGTGCAGTTCAGCCACCTCCGTAAAAAGCTCAGACGTTCTCAGTTGAGTGTGTTCTGCCTTCTGGCAAGTCGTTGCTTTAAACCTATCTTGCTGCGTACGGCCGTAATTTTACATGTCTGTTAATGCTCGCCGGTAAAGTTTAATTATGTGCCAACACGGTTAGCTTTCTTTGTACAGCTTCGGCTAAAGCTAAGCTAGTTAGAACTAGTTTAGCTTTTTATTTTCTATCTTAAGTTAAAGCCCAAGTTGAGGCTTTCCTGTAAGCCCGAGAAGGGGCCGTCTATTAACATTTCTTTGAGCGAATAAAAGGGTATTTTAACCCTTCTATGGACATATATTTTATATTTGTAAGAAGACCAGCGAATAGTCGGTAGACACTTCTTTAAGGTTCTAGTAGTCAAGGACATGCACTTTAACTAGAACTTTGTAGTCTATTGTCTATTTGTTATAATTAAGTTTAAATTGTTAATAAATTTTTCTTCGTGTTTCTTATAATATATATATAAAAAAACACTCCAAAAGGAGAAAATCTTCAAATTCCTTCGCGATTTATCTCAAATGTCTGAGAGGAACGAAACCTACATTCGAAACTGAATGATGAACTAGTTACAAGGCTTGAAATCACTTTTCCCTTGATAAGTACTGTTTGAAGCGTTGAACTAGAGAGATCATTATTTACTTGAAAATATTTTACTTCATTTGCTCATTATTTACTTTTAAAATATTTTACTTCATTTGCTCATTATTTACTTTAAAATATTTTACTCGATTGATCTTTGTTTACTGTCAGAATGTTTTTACCTTTGTTTCATTCAAGACTTAATTTAGTCAAATGTTTACTAGTACTACCTTAGGGCGACACTCGTTTCGAGATTATAAATGATTAGGACCTTCCCTCGTAATTTTCCGTAAACGAAACATCTAAACTACCTCCTCTCCTTTAAAAGATCTATTAAATGTCTTTAAAATGTCTATTTAAAGATTTTCGAAAACCTGCAGCTTTAGCGCATTTCGACTTGTTTTTTTAACTTTGTTCTCACTGTCCCTACAAAAAACTTTCTTTCTTTTGAATATATCATAATATATATGTGATGTACCAAATGCAGTCGTAGCTCAAAGTATCAGACGATAAGTTAAAAGAAAAAACAGGATCTATTTATTAATTTCCATGAAAAACAGCAGTTACAAAAATCAGATCCCCGGAGTAAATAAAAAAGAACAACTAACAACTTTTTGTATTGAAGTTTACTCCATCGTTACATCAATGAAAAGACCCCTCGATATTCCTTTGCGAGTCCTTTTATAAACCTCTGGAAAAATGGAGCTTCCAAGAAATGACGTCAGCCAATCCAGTTCGCTTTAAATATTTACAGAACATTCAATAACTGTACGTGTAAAAAAATGGGAAAATCAACTTGACTACGGGGCTGTGAATTTAATTCTACGTACTTTCAAAAAAGAGATCGTCGCAATTAAAATGAAAAGAACATGCATTTAGAATTGTGACTGGGGAAAAAACGAAAAGAAAAGACGAAATTTAAGTTAGGGTTTTAAGTGTATGGAATTTTATTATATATATATATATATCATAAGGAAAGGGTTTCAATATTTATTATATTTTTTATTTTTATTTTCTTTGCAATGCTTTCAGTATTGTCGAATGTTTACTCGTACTACCTTAGAGTGTGACTTTATTCGAGATGCATAATAGTTAGGACCTTCACAGGAAAGAAACTGTAAACATGCATTTAACTTCACTTTTACATTTTTCTTAAAAAACGTTTTCATTTTTGCGAACCTGCAGCAATTGCTCATTTCGTCTATTAGGTTTTAAACTTCGTTATAATAATCTTTTAAGAAAATGTCTTCTGTCTTTTGAGTTTTATATACATATATATATCTTTCTCCTTACAAGGCTTAAAATTCCTTACCCGAACTTTATTTGCCTTTATTTTCACAATCGTTGGTCAAGGTCATATACTTCCAATTACAGAAGTGTCTTAAATGACGGAAATATTCATGTTCTGGCAATGCCAAATTAAAAAAAAAAATGGCTTTCAACAAATAACTAAATAAAACTTTGAATGCGGTCACTAGGTTCCTATACTTAGGTTTGGGAGCGTTTTATACTCTTTATGAAAAATTAAAATTATAAGAAGTTTGACACCCGTGCGACAAAAATTAAAATAAATTGCAAAAATTTGCAATTTTTGAAGTCATTCTCATTTTTCTTTCAGGGATCAGTTAATTAAGTTACAATAATTAGGGGAAATAAGTTTAAATGAAGCGCAGCAAAAAAGAAAAAAAATGTCGAAATTAATAGGCCGTACCAGGAAATCATGTGATATCCACATCAGACATTTTTTTTTAGTATCGAAGACTTTTATCATTATTAGAATGTTACAGATTTCTAGTTTAGGATTATTTTTAACGCGTACATGATGTGATTTAATTCGAGCTTTATACAACTTCAAGAGGATTAAGTTTTTGTTTTTCTTTATTAAACAAAGCTCCTTATTCTAAAATTTCTTTACGATTTGTACAGTATTGCTAATAAATAACTACCCATTAATTTAATTTGTATATTGCACTTTTGAACATAGTAGTAATGATTTAATGTAAATAAAGTTTTGTTAACCATACATTCTTCTGTAACCTTTGTTTCTTAAAAAAAGATCACTTTATTTTTGCAATTATGACTTATTATCATTTTATTGGTGTTATTATGTCTGACAGCAATATTAGAACAAACCCACGAAATGAATCATGGCAAGGAGTGCGAAACCGGGCTTATCACTGGCAAACGGTTTGAGCACCATACAGGTGACACTGCGACTTTACTCACTTTCGTTCCCATTTTAATAGAGAGCACTCCGGAGAACGGGTCCGAGGGTCTCCTACCCCTGTTCCCCTAGCGCTATCCTCTCAAGAGCACTTTCAGCTCTCCGCATATTTAGGGTCCACCATGACGCATAGACACTATGCATTTACAAACTCCATGTCTTCTTTGAGAACGGAACTCGAGCTCTTCTGTACGGCAATCATAGTCACTAACCACTATACCGGTTGGATGGCAAAGATCCCTTTTAATTTTAATATCATTTTTTTGCAATTATAATTTCCTAGTCTTGTTTTCAGTTCTTATGTGGAGTGAAAACGATCTTGAAAAACATTCGTTTTCTGTTTGGTCACTACAAATAATAGTTTAAAAAACTTTATTGATTAATTCAAATGTTATAATTTTAACACAAAATTTTAAACTATTCTATTCTTCATTTGATTTGAAGTAATTAATAACTATAAAATTGGTTGCATACAAGAAATAGGGAATGCTATTTTAGTCTTTATTTATGAGTAAAATTCATAGATTCATCAGTTAGAATAATCAAGACTTTGTGACCTCACATTTAAGTCTTTCTTTAACTCCTAACGGCGTTCTTCTTGTTCTTTAGCTAATGCTTGAATCTTATTGATTTCAATTTCGTTTCAAAGATGTGGAAGTTACTGTAATTTTTTAGAAAGGTACTCCGTAACCAAGACGCCTTTGATCTTGGTCCAAGATTTCATGAATTAAAAAGTTTAGAGAATAAAAATACTTGGAAAAATGTAACTTCGGTAATAAGTACCGGACAAAATGCATTAGTACGATAGAAAAGTCCAATTTGGATTTTTCCAATTTGGGTTTGGGCTTTAAGTTTTCTTTTTCTTTTTTTTAAGCGAAGTTAATTTGGATTAATAAGTCAAAACTTCAGTTTTAAATTAAAAAAATAAAATGTTACTAAAAGTTAGATTGAAAATTTTATTAATTTTATGCATTTTTACATATACATAGTATTACTGAATTTGAGTAATATTTACTCCGTATTTCTTAATTGGAAATAGAAAATGTTTTCATTTTTATGGTTTCATTGCAAAATTTTCATTGCTTACAAAGTTAGAAACACTATGATTACAATAAATTAAAATTACCTTGAAGTTATTTAAGAAGTAAGTAAAATTACCTTAAGTAAAAAAAATGTTCTCGTTTCAATAAAAAATTTTATATGCTACACTTAACTTGAAAAATCGCTATTAGTCCAGACGATTTATTGCTGTCACTTCTAACTGCTTTTCAGTAACTCATAAATCCTACAAAACTACATACTACTGCATACAGGTAGCTAAACCAAATTAAATTTGAACATGAATTGAATTGAATACAAAAATAACTAGGTATTTACTCTCTAGCTTGCACTAACTAACTCTCTCCAAATGAATGTTTATTCTTAATGAAATATTAGGAAGCATTTAGGCGGTGGTATAGCTATCGCAGTTGTCCAGTCATAAGGTGCAAGTCATTCGCTCCGTTTACACCTCTGGCGCAGGATTTACGCTATAGACAAACAAGGCAAGCAAAGTTGCGCATGCTTGAATATGCAACTGACTCAGTGAAATCATTAATCGGATGTCAGTTCGTGTTGGCTTCGCTTGACTGATTGTTTCTTACACTAGATTGGCATAACTTTAAGCAGTTACACTATTTAAACAAAATCCTCAAACCAGCTTCCATCACGTAGGTACCGAACGATCAGGATTCGAATCCTGGAAAAGGCAGAGATGTTTGTAAATGTATAATGTCTTTGCGGTATTGATGCACTATAAATAGCTAGTCCTCTCTAGAGAACTAGGGCAAGAAAGATGGGAGGCCTCCGGATCCATCCCGCGGGTTGCTCTCTATCAAAACTGGAGGCGGAACTGAGCGAAGTCGTTTTGTCACCTGTATGGTGTTCAAGGTTCTTGCCAAAGACGCAGTATTGCCCTCGTTGCCACGAGGAATTTCATGGGCTTATTCTGGTGTTACTGTCAGACAAATGAGATAAGTTACGACAACATAACATGTAGTAGTCACTGATTGCCTGTCTACTTGAACTGTAGTCAAAGGTGAAAAAAACACGTACTTTGCGGTGATGAAGACATACGTTACGATTGTAAATGACTGAAGTTCGAAAAGACGTTGAATTACCTATTTTAAAGTAACAGACTGAAAACTTTATTTTGAAATAAAAAATGAAGTTTGAAATAACATTTACTGTTTTTACCTAAACATGTAGTAGCATATTATGCTTCCTTCGTATGTGTAGTCATATTACTGATCCACTCTGTAATCTGCGTTTGGACGAAAACCGAAAAAAATATAGAAAACAGAAAAACATTAAACTTATGTAATTAAAATTTAATTAAAATCTCTTAACAGCGATATCGCAATAGGTATAAAATAATCTATTTCTTTTATTTATTTATTATTTCTTAATACAAAGAAAATTAGGAACGACCGAAACTAATTTTGCGGGAGTTCATCTAGATTTTAGGAAATGCCTTTTCCCATGTTTTTTATTTGGTAAAAATTTAGAATATTTACGGAAAATAAAACTCTGACCAGAAAATATTTTTCTTGAAATTCTCAAGTCCTCAATTTTATATGTAATTCAATTTATGGAGCAAATAAGCCGAAGTGAACTGAATTTTCTTTTGTGCTATTATAATTTAATTTTGCACTCATGAAGACAAAATTTAGGAAATAATTTCAGGTGATCAGTGTAGCTAATGAACATTAAACTTGTTTTCTTTATGTGCACTGAAGGAATGAAAAGAATTTCGTTTTACAGTATACAAATAAAATATTTCTGTCATAACCTTAAGAGCCAGTTCTCTCCGATTTCTTTGTGTGTTTCAAAGATGCCGTTATCGAAAATATGTTTATATTAAATTTAAAACATTTCCAATAACGAAAACAACGCATGAATACTTACGCTTTATTCTTCCAGTGTAATTTGAAATTTTCAAAAACTACAGTTTTCTAATTATAATTGAAATTCGTTTTTAGAAACTGTGTTTTTAGATTTTCGCACTGTTAGTTGTGTTTTTATGAATTTGTGATATCGAGGTATATAATATCATGTTAAGGAAATGTGGCATTTTGAAAGAGATAAATATCAAATTTTCGGGACGGAGAATTTCAAATAATGAAAGCAAAGTGTATGTAATGCAGTGCATTAACTCTTTTCATTACTAAATTAATTTTATAGTCCATTCGATCTAGATGCAGAAGATTCTGTCATTTTGTTTAATACTTAAATAAAAATACTTTTCATGACTTTCTAGAAAATCCATATTAATATTTTTATGAAATAAGCTCCTTAAAATATTTTTAATTACGGTTGAAAAATTAAGTTATTAACGAGCTGTGAATTTTATATACTCAGAAATAGTATTCAAAATAAGGTATGATTCGTTTCGTAAAAATGTTTTGCAGTGAAAGTGAAGAACTATATCAGATCGATTTCCTCACTGTTACTTCTAAAGGAATCATTTTTAATTTAAGAACGATATGTAACTTTCTTTTAAAACTTATCTGCTCTTTTAATGAAACCTAGTAGTGCCATGAAAACAAAATGACAGAATCTTCTGCATCTAGATCGAATGGACTATAAAATTAATTTAGTAATGAAAAGAAAGGTGTTCATTTTAATAACTTTTTCTGAAAACATAACAAATGATCGCAGTAGAAAAGTGTAACGACGACTGATGTTCATCTAGTTAAATATTTGAGCAAACTTTCCTTTTTATTAAAACTTTTATTAAAATTCTGAATACTTAACGTAAAGTACTTCAAATTTGGAAAAAAATGTTGATAAAAGCAATGAAGGAAAGAAAAGACGTGGTTTGATTTTTTAAGTTAAACAATTGAAATCTTTAAAATAACTATGGAGAAGAAGCAATACGATTAATGAAGGAAAAGTAAAACCAAATCATTTTCTATATTAAAAGCTGGGAAAAGATTTTGTTATACTTCTTCTACTGATCAAACTAGCTTTTGATAAGTATTTAATTTTGTATCAGCTATTTGTGTCTCTTTTTCGAATCAATCGAATACTACAAGTTCTGGAAGGTTTTATTAGGAATTATTTATGAAACAATTTATTATTTTTATGAGGAACTTTAAAATAGGTTAAACATCCATAGAGATTAAAACTTATGTTAATTAGCGCGCATTTTAATGAAGTACAAAAACAGATCGAGATTAGGAAATAAAATAAAATAAATTGAGAATTTTTAAAATGATTGTAATAATGTATACTACTGTTACCGAAAGGGAATGCATTTCATAAATTCATTAATTAAGTTTGTGCTGAAAGGTTTTGAAAAATAAAAATTTAAAAATATAGTCTATTAGTGCAATTAAATTTACACATAAATCAATAAATATTTCAGGAATAATCAAAGTAATAGCAAACTTTTACTCCAATTTGAAAGGTTGAACTTATAAGATATTTTCTCTCTCCTTTCTGCAGGCCTTTGTTGTGTAACGGTAACACACTGGACACGTATTCGAAAGGTCCAGGTTCGCATCTCGGAGAGGGCACTGCTAAATTTTCATGTCTTCTAGCTTAAAAAAACACCTAATGGTTCTACAGTGGCTCCCAAATAAAATGTGGTGGATTAAAAATCTTCATCACCAGGATTTGGCGATTGAGTGCTCTAATCCGCAGTCTCGCTATAAAATGGCGAGTGTATAAGGTACTTTCTCCCTCCTTTCTCTATAATCCTTTCCTCCGACTTCTCATCTGAGATTTCTAAACGGCTAGAGCTCATTACGTTATGTGACTTAGGGCTTTACTTAACCGGCAACATTGCTTCGGCAGTAGCCCGGTGATAATCAACAGTCTAAGTCTTTCTCTATGCATTAGTGATGTAACGATAGCGCGTATTTGAGAGGACTAGGTTCGAGTTCTGGGCATTGCTCATTTTTCATGTCTTCGAAAAAAATCTTACTGACTCTACAAACTTACCATCGTACAGATGATAATACGATTTAAAATGTTTAATTTTCAATTGTTTACAAAACTGAAATTTGTGAACATCGTGAATACCCCAGACCAATGGCAGAGTAAGCATCAATCTTTTATTTCCACCATTGTTACAACGCACGAAAACACAGATATAAATTGTAATTCACACACATTTTAAAATATTAACGAAGTTACTTATAACGAATTTCCGAGTTGGTGGCACATACAGAGACTATCTCTAGCTCCCTGGCGGAGCGTGAACTCTTCTGTCACACCGTAGAACACTCCCCTGCATCTTCGTAACGCGCAGCTCACCAGTCGAGTGAAGCTACCATCCAGGGCTAAGTAAAACTGCTTACAAGGAATCTTAAAAGATCGTTGCCAAACTTAACTTGTTGCTCTGTCTTACCATGACAAACAAGATTTATATAGGAACTCGTATCCGAAAATGCGGGCGGTGACCGGTAGAGGGCAAACTTCGCAGGCGTAGAAGGAGAGAAAATAAGACCAAAGAGGTTTTGATATGATTTTTATTAAAGAACATGGTTAAATCACCGAAGATGTTAAAAATTCCTTCCATTCGCCACACTGCATACTTCAAAACGTCGACGCATGGTTTCACGGACTCATTCAAAATGGGTAGTTGCGTCACGGGCATGTGCCGCCCCTTCCACGATAGTGCGACGAGATCTATGCCTGATGTTATGTTTGTCTCGTATACCATGGATATATCCCCACAGGTAGAAATACAAGGGAGTCAGGTCTTACTAAATAGATTCATTCTTTTCCTACAACGTCCTTTCCTGAAATGATCCAGTTTCCCATTCTCCAAGATTACGAACACTGCCCCTAGCTGTCGCCGTTCGCATTTTCGGACAAAAATTCCTCTGTAAATATTGTTTGTTATGGTATAACAGCCCAGTATGTTAAGTTTCGCAACGACCTCTTGAGACACCCTGTATAGTTCATTTTAGACCCAAGATTTTGCCTTCCTCGTACATAAGAGGAACAAAAGCCCCCTTTTTTTAATGTTTTAGCAGGATAAAAGAAAATAGTCAGGATTCATTACAGATACTTTCCGCCTCTAGATTTTGCTTTCTCTGGTTGCATAGGAAACAAACTTCCATCCGCTGTTCCTTATGGTTTCAGGTTTTAGCAAGTTCAGTTTCAATTTTAAATGTAGAACGTTCAGTATTGAACATGTTCATTTCAGACAAAGCAGTTGAAGTGTTCTCTACTCATGATTTGGCCATGAAAAGAATTTATTAATACAACAAAAAGGAACATATCACATATATCTAGCACAATCACAAGACTTTGAATACAAGTAATAATTAATTATACACTAAAGAACTGAAAGAAACAAAGAAATATAATGTACTCACAAAAGACTGAAAGAAATATTGATCCTTCTGTTTAACCCTCATGTAAGGGATTTTTACTTAAGCACTCAAATTTTCTTCCCATTTTTCAAGCACTACAGTAAAACTGCAAAATTTCAAGGCTAAGGCTAAGTAATTATTACCAGCATTATATTTTATTGATAATAGATAATGGTTCATTTGAATGGAAAACTCAATCTGTCCATCTATATATTTCAGTTTTATTTTATTCCGCACAAAATTAGGTGCCTTCTTTAGCTGCTTTAGCTATGATGGACTAAATAAATTATTTGAAATATTAAACAAAAACAATACATCAAATCAAAACTATAAATAGGTTGAAATAATCTATAGGAAATTATTATATATTCATGAATAAATATTCAAAATATTTTTCTAAATGTCTTTCAGAATCCTTAAGCCTTTAGCATAAATATTCAAAACATAAAAGTTCCTGCGTATAAAAATAATTCTTAAGCTAATTTATCGTACAGAAACCTGAGTTCTTTTTCTCTACAAACTCATGTTTTGTAAATAATAAAAAAAATTATAATACTTTTAGTGTGAAATATTTTATGCGAAAGTAAAGCAAAAGAATATTTCCTAGCTTATTACGGCTTTCAGTTTGGAGGCATAGAGAACGACTTTTAAATATATAAATCATTATTTTCTTCTTCTTTGAAAGTTGTTAGGCCAACTAATACTTCAGTAACGTTTCTAAGCTGGCAGCATTTCTGTACATTTCCCTATCGTATTTCCAGTGTCAACAAATAAGGGATAAAAACCTATATTTTAGCTATTGGCTTAGGATATCATGCGAAAGATTTTGATTCGTAACCATCAGGAAAAGGCAGAGTTTTATCAGCTCAAAACAAAAACATAAATCCGAGAACAGAGGCAAAATATTCTATTCCACACAATGAAAAGAAAAATACGGTTGTAGAACGAAGAATTGCTTTTTATTTCTTTGCAAATGGAAGACTATCACCAATATTTCAATACGGAAGTATGAATTTTCGAATTCTTTGGACGAAGGCTTTATGTATGAATTTATACCAATAATGTCTGGTTCGACATGTCTGTGTAATTTATGGCAGTTAGATTTGCTGGTTAAAGAGTAACTGCATGCTTTTTTTCATTAAATTTGTATTTATCAATATGTACACTAATGTACCTATGGAAAGCATTCATACAGAGGAATAAAAATATGCATGCAGATATACCATTTGTCGGTGATAAATTTAGGTACAAAATTCCTGTTGTCCTTTCGTTACTTTACCGAGTTATATTATCTAGATTTAACATCAATATATAGCAGCAATAATATAGGAATCAAATAATTAATTTCATTGCTTCAAGTTTTGAGTTTCCAAAATGAAATATAATAATTTGGGATGCGATTAACCAAAATAAAATTTGAACTTAAAAATCACAAGTTATTTAGGGCATCATTTTCTTATAATTTAGAATACAAATTTATGCATTTATGAAGAGGATTATTTACTTTATTATTTTCAATACTTTTCGGCAATAACAGATTTGTACATTATATAGTTTTTTATGCTTTACACGTATGTAATAATAAATTGAATCTGAAAATTTTGTCGTGTGATTACTTAAAATTGTTTACATATATTAAGTCACATGCATTCCAGTTAGAATTTGAATAGTGCCATGCTTATGAAAGTTCATTAAGTTTAGAAGCCATTAACAACTTTTAATGGATAACAAAATATGTAGAATCTAGAATATAAGTTTATAATTAAGTTTATAAAGTCTTCTTTAAGTTAACTAATCTCATAATTAGCAGTCTTTTAGTCAATCATTTTCCTTCGCTCTGAAGCGAACGAGAGTGACATTAAATTTCATGGGATTTAAAGTAAGATTTATTGTATTAAGCTATAAATCATGTAATTATGTTGCATGATATTAAAATAACATTTGAAAAGGGTAAATCCGTGCGTCTTCTGTCATTCATTCTTACTGAAATTTGGATTGAAAATTTAATATTTCTTAAAATTCTTCAAATAATTTTCAAGAGTGAATAATTAATTTTCTGAACATTTCTGAATTCAGCAAATCAAGAACGGTTTATCCGATTCAAGTTTAAACATTTATCATAAACAGTTTCTAAAGTTAAAATTTTCTTTATCACTTTGTTGTTCTTTTTGCATTTATCAGTTGACATTTTAAATGCTTTATCATACATCATAATAATTTAATTTTACAATCGCACTTTCTTATTCACCGAAATTAGGTATTCAGTCTGTTTAAAATGAGAATAGCTCTTTTAAAATTGGTTTCTGATAAAATCTAGATTTATTCGAATGAATCTTAAATCTCATACTGCCTTGATTATAACTACAAAGCCCGCACATACTATTTTCATTGAAATGCTGCTAAAGTTATGAAATAATCTTGTAAAAGTAATATAAAAAACATTAAAACATTTTACATTAAGTTGAGGATGTTAATGGCTTAATTTTGAGAACTGTACTGTATTTTAATATTATAGTGCTTTAAATCAGTTTCCCTAACCTAAGGATTTTAGCACTTAACAAACGGACTGATATTCTTAATGAATATTATTTAACAGTGTCTTCAAGAAAACGTATATTTATGAACAATTGATATCCCTATGGTTACACATAATTTTACGGCATGATTTAATTCGTTTTGTTTACAGAAATGGACATTTCATGTTAAATTTCTCATAACCAGGTCTTTAAAAATTCACTCTCAAACTTCACTAAACATATACACTCACGTTTGTGAAAATTGCAACACCAAGAAGGAATCGTCATAATTGAATGCAATTTAATACACAGTTGAGTGGTAGTGGTACAAATAAATGATTAAATGTTCAAAGCAAACAAACAAGAACAAGAGATCAGAATCAGTATTTTGTGTGGCCACCACGCGCCGCAATAAGTGCTGCTACACGACGTGGCATGGAGTCAAACAAAGTTTGAATGTCTGACTGAGGAAGAGCATTCCATATCGTTTGTACGCGTACCCAAAGTTCGTCTGCAGACGCAACAGGACGAGGATCACGAGCAAGACGCCGACCAATGACATCCCACACATGTTCAATTGGCGACATATCCGGGGAACACGCAGGCCAAGGAAGAAGCTGTACCTGCTGCGCTGCAAAGAAGGATTTAACAATCCGAGCAGTATGAGGGCGGGCATTGTCCTGTTGAAATACAGCGCCTGGCAAGCTTTGAAGGAAGGGAACAGCTTCGGGCTGTAGAACTTCACGGATATACCGGTTGCTGTTCAGATTGCCCACAATTCGTAGCAATTGAGATCGTCTATGATATGCTATGGCGCCCCAGACCATAACTCCGGGTGTTCGTCCACTGTGGCGTTCGATAATGCACTCCGGAAGGTGGCGTTCACCGGCATAGCGTCTGACACGAATGCGGCCATCATGGTACCACAAATTAAAGCGGGATTCGTCAGAAAACACGACATGCTGCCAATCAGCACGCCAGTCTCTATGCTGATTGGCCCATTGTAGCCGCAGGCGGCGATGGTCGTGCGTTAGGGGGATCCTGTATAAAGGAGTCCGTGCGCGCAGTCCACACTGCAGCAGACGTCTACGAATTGATGAAGCACACAATGAAACACCTGTAGCTATTGACCACAGTGCTGCCAATTGTCTAGAGGAAGCTGTACGGTCCGTCCGCGCCATGCGGACCAGGTGTCTATCATCGCGAGCTGACGTCACATTTCGGGGTCCACTCCCGGATTTCCGAGTTGTCCGACACTCGTCCGTCCACTGCTTCCAAACGCGCATCACTGTGCTGCTATTACGCTGCACACGAGAGGCTACTGCACGATACGACAATCCAGCTTCACGAAGGCCGATGATTCTCCCTCGTTCAAACTCTGTAAGTTGTTCAAATCTCGCTCTCTTTCGTCGACGAGGCATAAGTACAGATTGAGTTAACGTTTACCACTAGCAGATAACCACCGATAACCATACACGCCTCGCTACAGCCGTCTATTTATTCGGATCCATCAGCCGTTCAGAGGGCGCTGCTCAGCATACGCATGCTCTACGGATTTGCAATTCTAATCATTTGCATATCATGCGCTACTTTGCATTTCCTGAAAATTTCAGCTCACTCGCGTAAGTCCTTCATGGTGTTGCAATTTTCACAAACGTGAGTGTAGATGGCAGATTTATCATTTAAATTATAATCACAGATACGTTAGTTGTCTACAAGATAAGCATATAAAGAAAGGACAGAAACTAAAATTCCTAGATCTGAAATAGCATTTGTACGCTTTAAGTTTAAATAAAGCTTTATTTATAACGTTTCCTTACGATATTTTGAACTAATGTGAAAACAAAAGGTGTAGAGACATTAGGTATTTTTGAAGCAGGAGAGATGAAAAATGAGCAATGCCCTCGCCGGGACTCGAACAATGGACCTCTGGAATACGCGCCGACCGTGCTGACCACTACACCACAAAGGCATGCTAGGAAAGCTAGAGAATGCCTTTTAAAGAGCGACTGGGAATTAGGGTACCCAATCACCAGATCGTGGTGGTAGAGAATTATCATCCACCCCCTTTTTCAGTCGGAGCGCCACTGTAGTAACATGAGGCATTTTTTAGAAGCAAGAGAGAGGAAACATAAGCAGTGCCCTTCCTGGGACTCGAACCACGGACCTCTCGAATACACGACGAGCGTGTTGACTACACTACGAAGGCATGCCAGGACTGTAAGAGAAATACCTTATAAAGGAAATGTTCTAAACATTTTACTTTTAGTATATTTATAGTCAGAATTATTGTTTGAGAAAAAAAAATCTTTTGTGGTGTTGGAAACGAAGATTTTTCTTCCTTCTTGGATTCGGAATATTAGGCAATAATACCTATAACGGAAAGCCAGTTTCATCAGCATTCCGTGGTATTTCGCAGTTGTTATTCATTCCAAACGCTTTCGAAGGAGAAGGTATTTCTGCGAGAACTGTATTCTAAAAGTCTTTCACTATAACTTATCATCCATGATTTTTTTTGTATTTTCTATTTGAGAATAATATTGTTAAATTTGTAATGGTAACGAGGGAAATTGATGAACATGACACAGGGGTCTTGAAGCTGACCTTTGCAGATTCATATGAAAACTAATTAAAAAAAAAGAAATGGACAAGTTTTGCTATTCTATATTCGATTGGGTAAAGAGAAAGCATCAGAAAACTCAAGCTATTTGCCATATTTCCCATAGTTCGCGATTTAGTGAATATTTTTATTTATTATTCGTAGGAAAAGAGAATTTTTAGAGGGTCTTACAACACGAACAAAGAAATGGAAAGAGAGGGTTGGAAAGTGTCTCAAAATGGCGACAAATTAGGCAAATCAGTGTGCGATATTCCAATGATAACGAGAGCAAAAAGTAAATTAATTTATAATCATCAATTAATTATCAATACATTTGCCTAAAAAAGTATTTACTAAGCAAGGAAATAAGAGCTAATAATCTCATCACCACTAGCAAGCTCCCTTGCATCCAACCCCCCGTACATTCACCGTGGGACCATCGTGTTGTTTCAGTGAATAGTAATTGATAATCGTCAACGAAAACTTCCATCCTAAATGTTTGGTCTACAAAAATTCCGACAGATCGCTCTTGATTTTAAAACTACAAATATCAATAATTTTTGCCATTGCAAATCCCCTTTTACTTGGGATTCAATATTTTTAATCTGGCATCTGCATTCAAAATCAACTTCCTAGTTAAATTTTTCCCTGGTCAGAGAAGGATTATTTAAAAAAAAAAGAAAATACAATTTCATACCATTTTCTGTGCCTGTAAAAATTAATATTTTATATCAAGTTTTAATCAAACGTAGGCTTAACTCTTTGAATTAATCATCTTAAAAATTACATTAGATCTGAATGGTTTTGAATTGCACATTTTTAAAAATGCTTATTTTAGTTGAAATTCGTTTTGTTATTTCTCGGTTTCTTAAAATACTTAAACGTCATTTTGATTACTGACTTTTAGTTTGTCCTATTATCGATTATTTGAAGTTGTAACCAAAATTACGTGAACGATAACATAAAATTATAATAGTTTATATTTTAATTTCTCAAACATTTCCATGTATCTTTTGATGTAGTGCATAGGTTCCCAACGTGGGCGATAACGCCCCCTTGTGGGCGTTTCAGGCTTTCAGGGGGGCGGTAAAAAACCCAGAGAAAATTAGGGGGCGTTGATATGGCACAGAGGGGCGTTGGAAGATTAGCCAAATATAGTCTAAAAAAGACTTTAAAATCACGCTGATAATTCATTTCTATCACGTGTGCGAAAATTCACATATTTCGATATGAGACTTCACTGTTCAGAGAAAGACATACCTCTCTAGTATGTACGATTCTGGGGCTGCATGTGCTAAAACTAGCAACCTGTCTTGCCAATTTGGCGAGATGCACTCCAAAAAGTCGCAGAAAACTGTTGACTTTTGTTGAAAGGGTCACCATTTTAGTGAAAGGAGCAGTAGAACCGGAGTTCATAATATCAGAAGGAAAAGCCTTCAGTGCAAAAATATATCTTTATTGTCTTTATGTACATATTTATGTTACGTCCAAAGCCCGAAGTTCGGCCAGTTCGCGTTTTGGCCAGGAGGTTTGGCCAAAGTCCGAAATACTTGCAATTAATATTGTATTTTATACTTTGGCCGGCCATTTCGCGAAGTGGCTGGGAATTCTTGGCCAAAGCCTGATGTGATAATGGTAGATTGAGTCTATGGAGCAGAAAAAGACTAAGGATCACCCTTAAAGGTAGTTGACAAATTGAGTACTCAATTTGCCTCTGTATTCATACTCGATACGCAACGCATTTGCTTAAGATATAATTCGTCATTTTGAAGGGCGCAAATCTAATCTTCACACTATCACATTGTTACAGCATATGCGTTCACTGAATAGTTTCTACTCGTTGAACTCACAGAAGTACTCATTTTTAAATACTTCATTTTTAACAGTGTGTAAAACCATCTGCCCTTGATTTCTTTTTTCCCAAATTGGCCGGTCAAAGCCAGAAATCAACAAAAAGATTGGACATTCGCCGGTAAGTTTACAGCAACGTTGGCCAAAATGCGAATTGGCCGATTTCGGGCTTTGGCCGTAACATTTACAAAAAATGTCACTGGGACTAAAAAATGCCACTTACAAGCGGCAACGATAGCGAGATCTCCAACTAAACTGTATTCTAAGAGAGTCTGTAAAAGTGCGTAGGCGACGTTGGACGCGGGAAAAAATTAGAGCGCCGAAATAAGCGGCGGCGGAGTAGACAAATCGTCACCAGTGGTTTACCCGATCAAAAATTGTAGGTAGCTAAAAATAGAACAGCCCCGCAGAATGCTACAGACTCAGGCTCACACTATCTATCGTTCATCGCAGCATGTACTGCGTACGATGAAAACGGCGTTGCCTTAATATTTTGCTACTTCAACTTATATTATTTAAACCGGCAGTATCCCTTGCAGCTCCCTTAACTTGGATCAAGTATAAGTAAAGAAAAACCCATGTCGGAAGCAAAAAAGAAGAGGCGGCAGTACAGTGCGGATTATATAAAATACGGATTTATCGAAAATCCCTCAAATCCATCATCTCCATTGTGCCTTATTTGTCAAAAAACATTTTCGAATGAAGCGATGAAACCTTCTAGGCTTCAAGATCATCTTAATAAAATGCATCCGGATAAGAAAGACAGAGATATGACCTATTTTCTAGAGATAAAAAAGAAGATTGAAAATCAGCCAACTATATCAAAATTATTTTCATCAGCTTCTAAACAAGACGATGACGGACTTCGAGCTTCGTACAATATCTCATTGTTGATTGCTAAAACAGGCAAGCCACATACTATTGGGGAAGATTTAATTTTACCAGCAGTTAAAGAAGTAATAACCACCGTGCTCCATAAAACAGCTACAGATATTATCCGAAAAATTCCTTTGAGCAATAATTCTGTGCAAAGACGAATTGATGAGATGGCTGAAAACATTGAAGAATCGTTGTGCAATTATCTGCAGACTTGTCAATTTTCAATTCAGCTGGATGAGTTCACTTTACCAACCAATGAAGCATTGTTATTGTCGTACGTGAGGTTTATCAAAGATGAAAAAATATGTCAAATATGTTGTTTGCTACCAATTTGGAAACAGATACAAAAGGAGAAACCATATTTGATACACTGCAAAAGTTTTTTGACGAAAAGGAAATTCCTTTTAATAATATTTTGTCGGTTGCTACGGATGGCGCACCGGCTATGACAGGGCGTCACAAAGGCTTCATAGCATGCTTAAAAAATAAAGTTTCGGACGTGCTTGCTGTGCATTGTGTAATCCATCGACAGCATTTGGTTGCGAAAAATTTAAGCGAACGTCTCCATACATCACTGCAATATGTT
>KK121664.1:27162-42580 GCA_000611955.2 Stegodyphus mimosarum | reverse complement strand
TTGGTTGCAACTTGTTCAGCACCATAGTTTGGTGAAACTTTGAACCAAATTTTTAACAGTGTATAATAGACAAGAAAAATTTATAACATACGTACAACTATATATAGTTGTTAATTAACTGTTCCTATTATATCAGCGTAAGCCAGTTAATTTCTAGAAACTAAAAGTTAACTAACCTCCCAATGGCTGAAGACAAGCTGTGGTAGAGCCATCCCGCTCGTCTGCTTGCGTATCTCGTTCGCGAAGTCGAAGCTTTCGATGACGGGCAGCTCAGCTATCACATGAAAAGTCTGCGAACCCTCTTGCATATCAGCATGCAGAACGCGACCGTGACGACGTCCCAAAACAGCATACATCTTGCCTGAAAAGGAAAAAAAGTAAGTCAGAATTTCTCAAGAAAACAAAAGGCACTTCACAACGCAACAAACACATTCAGGAAAAGGACTCGCAGAATTTAATGCTTCCATGTTACATTAACCCAGTTATTCCATTAGACATAAGTAACGAAATAGTAAATTTTTATTTCAACTAACCATTCGTAATACTTTTCTTTCATTGATCTTGTTTCATCCAAGCCGTTTCCAGCAGATAAATAATAAAAGGAACAGATAGAAGTAAAAGGAGTTGCAAGTAAAGCCCCATTTCCATTAAGACTTCGCTTAAACGACGGTTTTGTCGTCATAAAGTTTTTCATGGAAACTCGGCATAAAAGTCATTACGTCCATTCACACCTGCTTAATAAGACTTAAGTCATTGCCAATCAGGAAAGGGAAAGTTGCAGATGCGTAAATATGTGGCTGACTCAGCGAAACCGTCGACCGGTGTTTTCTTCGCTGCGTTTGGTGGTTTTTATACCAATCAGGCATAAAGTTGAAAAGTTAGAATTTTTAAGCTTCGTTCGTTCATACGATGGTTTTAAAGGTCATAATAGGTTTAAGCCAAGCAAACTAAATTTAATTTAAATGCAACTGTTTGAGAAGACAGTTCACAGTGCTGAACTGAAGAGTTAATTGGCTTTAGGAAAGGCATCCCCTATTTTTCATCAACTACTCCAAATACATACACTCACGTTTGTGAAAATTGCAACACCATGAAGGACTTACGCGAGTGAGCTGAAATTTTCAGGAAATGCAAAGTAGCGCATGATATGCAAATGATTAGAATTGCAAATCCGTAGCGCATGCGTATGCTGAGCAGCGCCCTCTGAACGGCTGATGGATCCGAATAAATAGACGGCTGTAGCGAGGCGTGTATGGTTATCGGTGGTTATCTGCTAGTGGTAAACGTTAACTCAATCTGTACTTATGCCTCGTCGACGAAAGAGAGCGAGATTTGAACAACTTACAGAGTTTGAACGAGGGAGAATCATCGGCCTTCGTGAAGCTGGATTGTCGTATCGTGCAGTAGCCTCTCGTGTGCAGCGTAACAGCAGCACAGTGATGCGCGTTTGGAAGCAGTGGACGGACGAGTGTCGGACAACTCGGAAATCCGGGAGTGGACCCCGAAATGTGACGTCAGCTCGCGATGATAGACACCTGGTCCGCATGGCGCGGACGGACCGTACAGCTTCCTCTAGACAATTGGCAGCACTGTGGTCAATAGCTACAGGTGTTTCATTGTGTGCTTCATCAATTCGTAGACGTCTGCTGCAGTGTGGACTGCGCGCACGGACTCCTTTATACAGGATCCCCCTAACGCACGACCATCGCCGCCTGCGGCTACAATGGGCCAATCAGCATAGAGACTGGCGTGCTGATTGGCAGCATGTCGTGTTTTCTGACGAATCCCGCTTTAATTTGTGGTACCATGATGGCCGCATTCGTGTCAGACGCTATGCCGGTGAACGCCACCTTCCGGAGTGCATTATCGAACGCCACAGTGGACGAACACCCGGAGTTATGGTCTGGGGCGCCATAGCATATCATAGACGATCTCAATTGCTACGAATTGTGGGCAATCTGAACAGCAACCGGTATATCCGTGAAGTTCTACAGCCCGAAGCTGTTCCCTTCCTTCAAAGCTTGCCAGGCGCTGTATTTCAACAGGACAATGCCCGCCCTCATACTGCTCGGATTGTTAAATCCTTCTTTGCAGCGCAGCAGGTACAGCTTCTTCCTTGGCCTGCGTGTTCCCCGGATATGTCGCCAATTGAACATGTGTGGGATGTCATTGGTCGGCGTCTTGCTCGTGATCCTCGTCCTGTTGCGTCTGCAGACGAACTTTGGGTACGCGTACAAACGATATGGAATGCTCTTCCTCAGTCAGACATTCAAACTTTGTTTGACTCCATGCCACGTCGTGTAGCAGCACTTATTGCGGCGCGTGGTGGCCACACAAAATACTGATTCTGATCTCTTGTTCTTGTTTGTTTGCTTTGAACATTTAATCATTTATTTGTACCACTACCACTCAACTGTGTATTAAATTGCATTCAATTATGACGATTCCTTCTTGGTGTTGCAATTTTCTCAAACGTGAGTGTATGTTACTAAATTAGTTTAACTTGGCTCAGCAAGTCAAGTTGATTATAAATTTATACCTTTGTTTAAATTGTAATTTTAACACGTAAAAGTAAAAAACTAAAATATAATTAAAAACTTTATAATAACTAAAAAAATGCATAACTAATGTATAACTAAAAATATTTTTTGCATATTACACCTGGATTTTCTTTTCTGTAGTTTTTCTTGAGCGGGCAAACATTCGCAGGTAAAAAATAGTTTCAATCTTTTAAACTTAAATTTTGAATTAAATCAGTATTCTACTATAAGGTATTTCTCTCGCCTTCTTAGCATGCCTTCGCGGTGTAATGGCCAGCACACTCGGCGCATATTCGAGAGATCAAGTTTGAGTCTCGGCGACGGCATTGCTCGTTTTTCATGTCTCTCAGCATCAAAAATCCTAATGTCCCTACACTACAAATTAAGGCAAAAATCATTTTTTAATTACTTAATAAAATATCAGACAATTTTTGGCTATGACAAATGATAATGCATTTTCTAAATCCGCCCCCCCCAACAGGTTTACTGGTTTCTGCTGAATGTACAAAAATTATCAGCTGTCTCTCAGAAAAGAATTTTATAAAAAGCATCATTGCTTTGGTTATAGTATATTTACATAAATAAGAAGTGCTTTTTCTTTAAAAATAATAAAATTTCATTAAAACTTACTCAATTTCTTCCATTTTTAATTTTTAAAACATTACATTAGGAATATTGTTCGGTATCAGCGTGCAGAGCGACCGTGAGCTTCATTTCCAGATTTACGGCTGGAGTAAGTGTCCACGGACCACATCTTCCGCTATCAAATCAATTACGAGAGAAATCCTCACCCGCATAGTTACCGTCTTATTCTACAAAATGAGATCCTCCGTGAAGTTCTTACGTTAATTAACCCAGTTATTATGATTTTGATCTTTACTGTAACTTCTTTTGATATTCCTCATCAGAATGCAAATTGGCTTTGACTGTATTCAAGCTAAGGGTTTTGAATCTTCAAAGCTTCTGGTACTCGTGTCTGCTGTTAGTTTTTCGCCAGCCCTATTTAAAGGTGATATTCCAGCTTTGGAAGTTCTTGTCGGCGTCCGTAAAATAACTAACTAAATCGCCCGTAAAACAACTGAGCGAGCTTTTTCTAATGAATGTGCAGTCTTAAACTAAAACGCTGAATATAGTCTAGACGTTTGAGTCTTAGATTATATTCAGGGTTGGATTTTTTTTTTTTGAATTGCTTAATTTAAATAGCCAATATTGGCGTTTGTCTGTAACACAAGTCGTCCATTATGTTCTGTTTAGATTAAAATAAAAAGGTTATTTCAAGCCTTCCTTAGTACTTCGTGAGCTGTTCAAACATAACGATAACTCGATACTATCTAGGGTCTACAGGACTTAACTTTAGTTTCCACGTCAATAACAACTCTACACCTCAGTTCATTATTTGAACTCTTCGGCAGTTCGATATTAAGCAATTCTTTCTTCCCAAATACGCGCGATATTTGTCACGTCAGTCGTAAATCTGCAGTGCGAGCTGTGTTCGTTTGTGCTCACTGCGGCGCATAACAGGAATGCGAGCTGAGCTCGTTTACGACCATCAAAAGGTTAATATACGATTTCATTTTAAACAGAAATCAGAGAACAAATTTTTGGGTTAACAACGTATTAAAATCGGAGGAACTGGAACAAAATGCAACGGAATTAATTCTGGAGAATTATCAGCATTAATTCTTAGCAAAATGGACTATTATGCAACATTTCTTTACACACTGGGAAGTAATGAATACAAATGGACAATTCGATTAAACAGAACACTCAGACCAGGAAGAACTTCTAACAAAATGCACAGATAACATCCCTGATGAAAAACACCAATTTTCAGCAAACTGGACCATTAAGCAACATACCATCATTATGCATTGAGAAATGATAAACACAAATGCTGAACGAACTTTTGTTTAAATAGCAGGGTGAGAATAGAGGGAATTACTAAACAATGCAAATGAAATACATTTAACGAACATTTAACTTCCATTCTTTGAAAACTGGAACATTAAGCAATAATCAGCACATACTGGAAAGCATATATTGGCAGCATATACAGAAATTCAATGAATCTTCCTCGACTACACATTTACTACGAACTTAACCACATAGTGCGCTTTCCCTCCCCCTTAAAAATCTCATACGTACTACACATTGAAAAGCGATAAACACAAACGGAGGACGAATTTTTAGTTAAACAGAACCACTAGACTAGGAAGACCAATTTAAAATTGCAGAGGAATTATAAAAGAAGAATCATAAAAAGTCAAAATTTCATTAATTTTATATTGCATTAAAAGATTAATAAAATGTTTGAAGAAACTTTGAGGGATAACTTTCGAGGAAAAGAAGAAAATGATATCTCATATATGCATTATTAAAAACATAAAAATAATAATACTGACATCCTTCAAAAAAAGTATATGTTCAAATTAACATTCCATGGCTCCATACATATTACATTTCATTCCACTCCATACACATTTCATTTCACTCCAAATAAAAATGAGACTTCTCTGCCGAATGGAGGACACAGCGGTGTTCCATCATTCTTATACTCACCTCCCCGTTTCCCTTCGCAGTACCTCAGAGTTTTCGAAGGTGGGGCTCTAATCCACACCTCGCAGAACTATTTTTCTTCGCTATCTTAATGGCAGATGCGATATCCGGTGCCACACAATGGGTGAAGGGGTAAAACTAATGAAGCCGGGCCTGTTTACTCGGGAGCAGGCCGCCCACACTTAGCTCCAGGCGCCGGGGCGTCGTCCAACCCCACTACCAGAAGTACCCCGTAATTTGGCGTTTGAGGAAGACCACACCTTCTACGAACACATTTCAGAAAAATATCAAGTCGTATTAAACAACACAGGCGAATATCGATACATTTGCGATTATGAGTCCATCCATATATTACATCATTCCTATGATCTAGGAATTCATTTCTTAGAATAGAAGAGAAACACGCCAATGTGACAATCAAAATCGCTGAAAACACCTTGCATTTGACGTATATTTAGTTATAATTGACGGATAGTTTAGTTATAGTTAGTTGACGTTTTTAGTTATAAAGTTGCACGGATTCTCCACAAATTCAATTTTCAGGTCAGTTTCTCCCCTAGCAATGAAATTCACGGTTCGACTCTAAAAGATTACGTTTCCGACTTTAATTCTTGGGGAATTTATAGTATATCGTGTCAGTGTGGCTTGAGATATATTGGCCAAACAAAAAGAGAGTTAAAAGTTTCGTATCAAGGAACATAAATCTTATGTCCGAAAGGGCGAAATTAACAAGTCTTCAATAGCGTATCATAGTTGGAAATTTAATCATAATTTTGACTTTGGATCTGCAAAAATTATCCAAAAGGCTACTTCCGTTGGTGAATTGGATTTTCTTGAGGCTTTTCATATTCACAAAGATTTAGCTTGTTTAGTGAATGATTTTAAGTCTAATCCAGTCCTTCCTAACGCTTTCAAAATTCTATTAACATAATTCTTGATTATTGTTTTTGTCGATAGATGACGTTGCCTCCTCCCGCGTGGTTCTATCCGAGTGTATAAAAAAAGCCGTAACTGAGGTTGCTTTTCCCTTTCTAGATATTTTGTTCTCCTGATGAGGAGGGACCTGTAGCTGCCCTCGAAATCGATTGAGTGTTTTTAGTAAATGTACGTCAAAGTTGTTTCAGCAATTTTGAATTCATTCCTTATTAAAAAAAAAAAGGACTATTTATTTTTACTTGATGTCTTGATTTAAAGCGCATGTTTGGATATGTCTGGGATACAGATTCTGAAGAAATATTCAAGACCATTAACCAAACAACTTACACGGCTCTGGGAGCTTTTCCAAGAACTGATGAGAAACAGCAATTCTTAACGAAAGCTAAGACTAGTATTAGAATTCCAATTAAATAGAATGCACATTTTATATTAATACAAGCGATGCTCGAAAGGAAAATCTTTTTTTTTCATTACACATAAGACTAAACACGATTTAGAAACTTTTCATTTAGCATTACACACTGTCAGATATTTCTTTGACCTGAACTAATACACAAATTCAAGTTCAAGTTAACAGCAAGAAATCTAGTTTCTCAAAGTGACTGGATTAGGAGAGACCTAAAAAAATAGAAATATCGAACACCAGTGCAAACATTCGTTTGTATGGCTTCGAAGAGCAAATGCACCACGCTATACATGGCTAACATGTATTTTTGTCGATTTAAAATACTATTACAGTAACTTTTGTATGACACGTAATTTAAAGAAAACGTCGTATACATTTAAAGCAAGTAAATAAAAAATTCAGTGCAATCTCTAAAAATATTCAAGTTTGAATACCTTGAATAGAACAGCATAACAATAATAAAGCTGATTCTAGAAGGTTTACATCGCATTGTTAGAAAAAGTATAATATTTTACAAGATGAAATTCAGTTCTAATCGATTCACAACCTTTTCATTTGTTCATTTTTAAAATGAAATCTTAAAAAAAAGGGGGAAGGGAGACTATTGAAAAATTTACCATTACATGTAAAAACGAACTCTCAAGTATGAAATAAAGAAAATGCACTTTTAAGTATATAAACTACACTCCTCAATAAATAAGCAGCAAAGGCAAAAAAGGAATAAAACAAAAACTATTTAATAGATATGCGTGAAATTGATTCAAGAGGTTGATGTGGCATTACTAGACCACACAGCAAACAATATGCAAAGACATACAAAAACACATGTATTTCGCCCACCGTGTATCATATCATCATGACATCACATCGCGAAAGACCAAATGGATAGGAAGAATTCAATCACGTTAATAACGGATATAAAACCATTTAGATGAAATGTATACTTGACAACGGCGAGGTAAGTGGCAACAGCGTCGTTTATCGCTTGTGGCAGTAGCGCCCATTCCTGTAATAATGCAAGTCGGAGCTCATAGAGGTGCCTGGCGGCACATTGCGACCTTCTGTCCGTCGTCTCTACATATCCTACACATGTTCTATGGGACTCAGGTCTGGTGATCTAGCAGGCCACGCCAGATGTGGACTGGTTTCACTCTCTAGATAAATCCGCATCACTCAAGCTCTATGAATGCGGACGTTAACGTCTATAAATACCACGCTGGTACCCATTGCAGCGATAAAAGGACGCACAAGAGGGTGTACAATTTCGTCGTCATATAAGTAAGCCTCCTCCTCTGTAATGGTCTCTTTCGACGATATTGGGCGCCCGATAGCGTGTCCCTGGTTCTCGCTATATCACTGCCCTTCGGGAATCGTTCTAGATGCTAAATCGAGACTCGTCCTTAAACAGTGTTGTTGTCACTCATGCTCACTTGTCTGACAAAGTCAGTCCAAGCCCACGAGAATTCTTGTGTCAAGGAGCGCTAGATTACGCCTGTCGTTGGGATTCGAACCCGAGTCCTTCGGCACGGCTCCGGTTGGGCAGCTCCTTAAACAGTACATGGCCCCACTACCCTCTGTTCAACTGCGATGTTTACGGGCTCAGTTTAGTCGCGCTGTGACATGCGACAGGAACAAAGGAACACAAACCACAGATCGTCGGGTTTACAGTCCACCTTCATGAAATCGACGCGTCACAGTTTGGAGGGATATGGGCCGTCCTGCAGCAGCAGAGAGATGTGATTACAGCTGTCGTGCTATTAATGATCTACGGCTTCTCGCACATAACAGCAGTAAGGTATCGTCTGCCTTTGTGGTAATTCTCCGGGGTCCAGACCCACGTTTTCTACATGAGTTTCGAACCCTCTGGTAACGATTCTGCAGCCTCCGATGACATTAGGTTACAAATTCAACTCTCTCACATCAGCGGATTGTCTTGCACCAGCTTGTAACATCGACTGCCCCGCAACACATTTCATCACGCAGATGGTGTATTCGGCTTATGCTTTCTGCTTTGGCTATCTCGGATTATATGGAACTACTGCTGCTTGCGAAGTGATGTATAGATACGACATGCCCCTTTTTAAGGCGTTATGGTGTGACTGAAAGATTGCGTTTTATGCTAATTTTAGTAGCCTATTTGCATTCGACAATGCAGTCTCTACCTTATACGTAAATCGTATGTTTTAGTTCCCCTTTTCACATTCATACCTTTTGTTTCAGAGTTCATTTATACCTTTTGCTGCTTACTTTCCCCCCTTTTTAGGGTATTTATTTATACAAATAGAAATCTAAGCATAATACAGAAATAAAACAATGAGATACTTCTGTTCTTACAAATATCCTTCCCCTTTTCTCTGCCTATTCCTTCGTGACTTTCCTGACTAGTCTCCTCGCTCTACATCACCTCAAGGAATGAGTTACCGAAAACATAACGATATGTTCTGATCTGATACAGCTTCATTTATCAAATTAGAGTTACGAATATCTCCAGGTACCCCTTTTTGTGGCCAGGCTTTGGCTCATATAAATATATGCTTTTACATGCATCCAATTTGTTTGCCATTCACAAGTTACTAAATTCTAAATGTTACATTGTCAGGACTTAGTGTTCTGTGCATTCTTTTTGGAAACATGGTAATTTCTGTAAAGGGTTCTTATCCTCAAGTTCTAAGTCCTGAACTGGAACAGGGAGCGGAAGGTATGCTATGTTCTGATGTAACTGCTGGGCTGGAGAATAACTGCACGTGAAAGGGATTTGAAATCCTCTTTTATTAAATCACTATTAATAACAAACCTCCCAATTCGGGAGAGATACAGAAAGTAAAAGACCACACTTGGGTCGAACTTAACAATCAAATAAATTTAAATAAATTAAAATAGAACTTAAACTTTGCTTCGCAGAGCACTTCGCGGAAGTTGGCCTCTATCAAAAAGGGTGCGTAGCAAGATATACTAAATACTACCGCACTTTAATTTATTTTACAATGCAATTACGTAGTAAGCACTACGGCTCATAAATTTAAACTGCTAGCTGGTCAGACGAACGTTGAGCGGCGTGACCGTGATCTGAGTCTGAGCTCTCACACACCGAGAGGTTTCTACCTCTGGCTTAAATAGTACTTGGCTGTACTTCAAAATTAGCATAAGCTAAAAACGCGCGCTTCTTCTGACAGGAAGTTGAAGCAGAGAGGAGATAGAAAAGATGTAAATTAAAATAAACTTGGTTAGTTTAACTAAAACCTTACAACATATCGAATGAAATTTTAAACACTCCTTTTAAGCATGAAACAGAAGTATCGCATGCTTTTTCATATTTCCATATTAACATAAATCAAAAGACAATCTTAGCAGGGGGGGTTGGAATCCACTAGAAAAAATTAAACAAATTTTTGAAGTTCGGAAATGTATGACGTCGATTCTTTTTGTTTCATGCTATACCGTAACAGGCTAGTTAATTCATGACTTTATGAAATGTGCCCAAATATATTTGTTTTTCATACAACATATCAAGACATTGCGTATGAACATATCATACGTAATTCATATTGAAAATATCGTATGTAAGTCATAAATCAACATTACAACATATAATAATTATATGCATTACTTTTAGATACATTATGCTGCTTTAACTTAATTAGCACATTTTGCGATATTTTTTCTTGAAACAGCCATTCTAAAAGAGGAAAATCTAGTCATTTGTTTTTCGAAATATACTGACGTTTCCCACTTATAATTAATTTTTCTTTCTGTTCAAAAGTGGAATTTAAACCTATAGAGAAATTAGGTTACTTCGAAGCAGAAGACGAGAAAAATAAGCAATGCCTCGCCGGGACTCGAACCACGGACCTCTCGAAATACGCGCCGAGTGTGCTGGCCATTACACCACAAAGGCATGCTAAGAAGACGGGAGAAATATCTTATAAGCCTTTGGTGAACTCATTACAATTTTCGAACAGACATGAATTAGGGGGTTGGATTTAAATCTTCATACTACCGATAGTTACATTTGTGTAGAATATGCGAACGCATTTCAATACTTAAGTAAGAACATATTGCACTTTTTTAAACTTTTGATCCCCCCTTTTCCTCGTTTCTTTTTTATGAACAGAAATCCAGGGCTGGATTTAGACTTGATAAGGCTCTAAGCTATTTGAGATTTAAGCCTATAGAACAATTTTTTAGAGTCCCCAAGAAAATAGGGGCCGTAAGCTTATAGCTTGTGAATTCGGCACTGCAGAAAACTGCGAAACATGACCATTATGAAATTACAAAACTGAAAGAAATGACCTCCTAGTTAGATTTCCGAATGAAAAATGACATTCATAATCTGTGGCGTAAGAAGAATTTCTGCGCTTCTGATAAGCAGTGCTAAAAACGATTCCATTAAAGTAAACATACGTGAATCTCCGGTAGAGCAATTCAAATTAGCTAATATTTTGCCATGAAGAAATAAAATACTAAATTAAAGGGGATTTATAGCTACTATGATAAAAAGTGAAACTTTTATCGAAACTTCTGGCAGATTTTTGGTGAAAAATATAAACGAAATAGGAGCACCTGAGAATTTTCACAAAATCCACTGATTCGGAAAAGTTGCAGCAATTATAGGAAAATGGTTTAGAGTGTAGACGAGTGTTAACGTTGCAATAACTTTTGTTTGGGAAAATGCGAATGCCAGCTGATCAAGAGCGTTTTCTATCACGAGTCTACTTCTAGCTAAATGATGCAGACATCCTAATGACGTCGGAAACATTCTGGCGGCACTTCAGTCGCGACTCAGTCAAGGACTGCTTTCACCTGGACGCCGTTATACAGTCCATTGAAATTTTTTAAAAGACACATGACTCGTGCAACACATCGCTTGATAAATACATCACTGTCTACCATTCGCGCGCGTCTTGAAGAGGTGCCGGACTCCCTATCTTTCTGCACAAGATGAAAAATAAATTCGAACATGATTTTTTTTAGATCCCAGTCTAACACTTGAAAACTTGGTATATACTTAACATATTTTTCAGACAGAAACGTGCATTCAAAGAACTGGAACTAATCCCCTCCCCCCAGAATGAGAAACATTTATTCATACATAGATGAGAGTACCTGACTATCAAGGATACTTTATTGCAAAAAGTATACCAAAATTACTTAGCAGAGTTTTAAAATTTGAAAAAGCTATCTAAAGTTATATTGTTATACAAAAAATTACAACGCATAATAATTTTCAGGTATTTTGCTTCAATATGAGAAAGAAGTTTTTAAATGCGGCAAGTTCACTTTTCTTAAAAGTAATTAATCGTATAATTTTTAGCTTTTTGCATCGTAAGAAATTTGTCTTTTTTTTTTTTTTTTTTTAAATTTTGAAACACAGACTTTCATTGTGCTAGTATAATTCCTACAGCAAATTAATTTTCCTATCAAAACAGAATTTTTGATGAAGAGACATAATGCGAGGATTTGAATCACATGATTATTTTTGTTCCAATAGTATACAGCAAAAAATTTTATACGAAATGAAACTTACATACAATAATAAACATTTACTTCTATTTAATGGGTATACACGAGCTATGGCTGGTTTAAACTGATGGAATTTAAGCATTAAAAATATGGTATTTTTATAAAATTTTTGCATGAAATACTGTTATCACATAAGCATATTGACTTTTAGTCACGACCCGAGTCTTAGCTCTAACACGTTTCAATCGATATAATGAGGACATGTTTTTGATAATTTATAAATTGTTCCTGAGAAAGGAAAATCTGGAATCTCAAAATATTTGAATCATAGATGAAAGCAGTTTAACTCCAAAAAAAAAAAAAAAAAAAAAAATCATCAAAGCAAAAAAATGAATTTTACAGAAAGGAGAGAGCTGATGATCATTTGCATAGGAACGAATGGAACTTTATTCCACTGCTCGTATATATATACGAACAAACTGGCAAGAAATATATCTAGCAACAAATAGAAGCCCATTTCCTTCTGGATAACCTAGATAGACACGCCGTAAACGATAATGAGAAAATAATCCTATGAATTGCAATCACTAGAGAGAAAAATTTTTTGTTCTACATGAAAGCTTATTAAAGTATTGCTATCTAAGACTGGATGTAAAATCATCCAAGTAAATCCATTCATTCACTGTATACCATATTGGAGAATGGTTGACATATCAATTCTAAAAGCTTTAATACCAGCAAATATGATCAGTGATTTTAAAACAGTCGGGATATAGTTTTCCAATTAGGACATGTTTAGAGATAATGTTTATATTTTACCCTTTGTAACAAACAGATCTCTAAATTCATCAATATCTAGTACTGCTGAGAACCTTTACATAATTAAATAACAGAAAATATTGAAGCTAGTTGCTCAACTTCAGATACCTTGCTGATTAATATTATTATTTAATTATATCATAATAGCTAGAAAAGTTATAATTAGCAAAAAATATTCGACTCCGAAAACTTCTCTATAAAATAATACACCTACCAAGGCAGAAAGATAGGATCAACTAAAATTTAAATTTAAGGAAGCTGTTAAAATATTGGAAGAAAGGTCAGTTAAGAAAAAGTTGCACTGTAAATATCCGATCAAATTTAAAAATCAAGATCAGAAAAGTATATGATAATTCATCTGATGATTAAAGATTGCTTATTTTAAGGGAAGATGAATTTTACCCTAATCAACTTGCTTGAATGTTAATACGTTTGTCACGAATACAACTCAATGGGGGTGAGAACTATTCATTATGTGTTTGATATAAAATTCAATTTCTTGAATGAAAACACTTAAAAAAAGCATTATCTTGAAATAATTCACATTCTGTGAAAGAACTGACAAAAGTGTAGTTGACAAGAGAAATTGCACAAAGTTATAAAGGAAAAACTTTTTGCTGGAAAAATTTTTA
This sequence comes from Stegodyphus mimosarum, assembly GCA_000611955.2. Lineage (NCBI taxonomy): Eukaryota > Metazoa > Arthropoda > Arachnida > Araneae > Eresidae > Stegodyphus > Stegodyphus mimosarum. Next base: position 29,231 of record KK121664.1, on the reverse strand, counting down.
AATATGAAATCTATTTTCCAAGAAGAAAATATTCCCTTAACCGATTAAATTTTTCTGAAATTTGCAATAATTTAGTTGATCAGAAAGACTGTAAAATGCGGCCTAATCCAGACTTGTTAAGAGGATCTTAAAAACTAACTTTCAGTTTGAGTTTTCAAGGTTTGAAAATTCCTGCTAATACTTAATGTTATCAATTTCTTAAATTTCATACATTATTTTACTAGCATAGTTACTCCTAGTCTTTTACGAATAGAATATTTTAAATTTTCCTTTCACAAATATCAGAAATCACATGAGCAAGAAACATTTTTCAAAGCATATCCATCGAAAGAGTAATTCTGATTAGTATCACTAATTTCAGAGCAAGAAGTCCACTTGCACAATCTCGACATGTATCTTGTTTTAAAAACACTTCTTTCAGAATGATTAAACGGTCAACCAGCATTCAGCTGGAGGTACAATCCAAAATCTCAATCAGAAAACCTTCCCCTCTGTTACTAACATCTGCTCATGCGAAACGTTGATGACTTTTTTCATTACTCTCAACATGTTGAACAACTGTCAGTCGACATTTACCTCTGTATCTAAAGATCTCTACTCAAGCATATATTCGATATATTCGACTTGTCATGAAGCTTAACAGTGGGCTAGCGATATCTTCGCGCTAATAACGGAAAGGGAAAATAACATATTTTTATCGATCTGGTAATCATTTCGAAAACAGAAAAGTTTAGCTTTCGTGCATTTTTGCTACCATTACCTTCTTTCCCCTTGTGCACAAAATCATTATTTGTACAATCCTAACTGACTTGAAACCTAAAATCTAAAAGTGCGGTGTAAATCCGAGCAAAACTGCTGAGAAAACAGATGAACAAATTAAATTTAGACAAATTAATCATGGAATACAATATAGTATATGCAAGATAAAAATTAAATCAGCCGTAGCCCTTTAATTCTTAATTTTAATTCGAGTTTTTCTCAACTTTATTCTAAAAATAGTAATTGTTTATAATAAATTTTTCTGGACTCCGTCATTTCAAAATTAATCCGTTTCATGCCATCTACGTAACGTACAGCAATGCAGGTATGCTATAGACAATCACCTTTCCGAGAACTGAAACTCTGCTTCTGCATCTCACGCTTCTTCCAAATGTCTAGCTCTTCCTCCGCTTTGCCTTTGCTCTCGCGCCTATTAGCCTCTTTTCCTTGTATCGTCCATTGTCTGAAGATGGGTTAAGCTTTTAAAATTGTTCGGTGCATATTGCACCCATACTAATGTGAATCAGATATTGCATCCAAATAATAGCTTGATCAAGAAATAAAATATATGTGGTGAATCTACGGCTATGTCTGTCTTCAAGTGTCATCCTTTAACCCACGCAGTAAAGAATCTCCAAGTTATTACAAATGCAGTAAACCACTGTCAATCCATTACAGTAACGTCTCACCAGAATACATAAATATATATACATAAATATTAAGTAATTTTTGGATTATCTCTTAGGAAAAAGAATTGTGAATATTAATAAAATAACAAGTAACATTAATAAATGTCCATTTTTATGAAAAGATTCATTAAAATTCAAGAATTGTCTATTGAAAGGAAATACTTCGTTAAAATTAATATTTGGGTAAAGGCGCTTTTCTAAAAATAGAGTAAATAAAAGTCAAAATTGAAACAATTATTGTTATTAATTGGAAATTAATTGACTTTTCAAGGGGAACAAATGAATTTTCGATTAAATCACAATAATTAATACTAGAAGCGAATGTGTTTCATCGTCTTACTGTGCAAGAACTAATCATAAAAACTAAATCATGTCGAAAACTAAAGAAACTAAAAATGTCAAAAAAACATAGCATAGTTTAAATCAAGGTAAAAACTTAATTAGTTTGTAGTTGCAATGCCACTGTAATCATGATCGGTTGAACACATGCTTATTCTTGGCAAACGTTATTTAAGGTTTGTCATGAAATGAAGTTAGAAGTTTATTTTATATAGTCCTTATCTTACACACACACGCACACGAACACGCACACACACATACACACACATATATATATATATG